>VWYP01030531.1:747858-899403 GCA_013400435.1 Pycnonotus jocosus | reverse complement strand
GTCCGCGCCCCCCGGCGGCAGCGCCCCCCGGCGGCGGGGCCGCGCCCACGTGACGGACGCCGCCATGAGCCGGCCCGAGGGGACTCGCAGCAGCCGCCGCTCTCTGCAGGTGAAGTTCGTGCCCGACGAGGACGTCCTCAAACACATCGTCGACGACGCAGGTACAGCCGGCCCGGGGCATAGCCCAGCCCGGGGCGCTGGGAGAGGGGTCCGAGCAGCCGCGGCGGCCCCCAGGAAAGGGGCTCTGCAGCACCGGAGCTGAGTGCTGCAGAGCCTCGTAGAAGGACGAGGCCTCCGGAGTGACCCCTTGCCCCGCTTGACCCCTCCGTGAGGTGTCTCTGTCCCAGCTCGGCTCTGGACAGGCTGCGGGCGGGGCGGGCACAAGCTCTCGGTACGAGCTCCCGCAGCAGCCGCGGGTACCGGGTGCCAGGGCAGCGGCACAGGGAGCCGGGAAACTGCTCGGGCCTGACGCGGTTAAACACTCGCACAGCCCAAGCGGAACGAGGCTCCGGGGGCATGCCACAGGAGTGTTATGCAGCTGTTCTGACTGTGGGGAACCTCTTGGAGGTGCCTAAAACTTGCCAGTACAAGGCACTGAGCGTCCAGTTTAGACTTCACTGCTGATCCTGCTTTGAGCAGAAGGTCATGCAGACGGTCTCCAGAGGGCTCTCAGCCTAAATTCTCTCTAAATTCCGTCAGTGTACTGACACCCTACAGGCAAGGTATTTTCCAGTTGCTCCTCTTCTCTAGAAAAAAATAAGGGTTGACAAGTACCATCCCCTTTGCATGCAGTTTGATACTGTAATGCTTGAGAAACTGTCATTTCTCCTATTTCTCTCTGTGGAGCTGGTGTTCACTGAAATGGGTGTCTCACCCTCATGGACTGCAGGAGCCAGCATTTGTGCTGAAGGAGGGATGAATGGCTATAGGGTCAGCTGCTGACCAGCTGTTCTTCTAGTAGGACATCTCAGCGTTGAATTTGTTTAGTGATTTGCATAATAGGAACCTGGTCTCTAAATTGAGTGGCTGCATACTACTGCAATAGAAATAATGAAATAGCAGGAGGTTAAAGCTTTTATTGCAATTCTAGGAACTAAAGTACGGAAGGACAAGGCTCAGCTGAGTGTCAGTGTGAAGAGATTTGTGAAGAAGCTTGAGAATATTTGTGACAATGAAGCTCAGGAGATCCTGGAAGAGAAGAACTATGTTGCTGCTCTTGGAATATGTGCCCAAGGTATTAGCAGGGGAAAACCTAACACAGCTCTGATTCTTGTAGTTTTAGGGTTGTACTGAATTGGTAAAGTTGCTTTTGAGGGCTCAGTCTGCTCTCTCTGTGCTTGTGGTAATAGGTAGAAGAGAAGATTATGAATCTAGGATCTTATTGTTATATTTGTTTTGTAACACCTGCAATATAAAGCCAAAAAGTGAAATGTTTCATTCCATCTTTCTTGGGTTGGGAATATGAGTGCTTTTAAAATAGCTGCAAGTAACATTTCTTTTCACAGATCCACTGGGAAATGGCTCAAATATAAGTGGTGGTGAAGTTTACTCGTTCCAGACTCCCAAACGCTCCAATAAAATGGCAGAGCTGGGTATGTTTCACCCTTTTTTCTCTGCGGACTTAGGAGAAGCAAGCAGAAAGTGGCAGTTCCAGAGAGGTTGGACCGTTTTGGTTCAAATGAGGTTCTTGAGCTGGGTTGTCACTCACTTGAAGAGTCTTTGTATGTCCAGCACCATCTGAACTTCATTAGTGTTTGTTTGTCACAGCTAATGATACATGCTACAAAAGATGATATGAGGGAGAGAGATCATTATCACTGTGTCACTATACAGAAGCTGGTTTTGGTGCCTCTTAGTTTCTGCTGTGTCTTGGGAAGTTGTGTTTCCTATCTTAGACTTCCTCCTGCAGCAGGGTGGATTTCACTGGTGCTCCCTCCTGGAGATATGATTCAGTTTGAAAACTGAGGGAAGTCATACTGTGATAGTCTGTTGCTCCCAGTGTTGTTACATGGAATAGGCTGTTGGTCATAAAATGGTAGGGACTGTTAGCAGGATATGGTGACCTTCCAGCTTCACATCAGTCATTCACCTTCACCTTGTACTGATAAGGAATAGACACAGGTAAATAGTTCCTCCTGGGGAACTGATGTGTTTGCTATATCTGATGATCTGTTATGTCCAGCTGAGCAGTCTTAAAGGACCGAGTGAGCCTGACCAAACCTTGCTCTAATTCAAAGATGTGATCTCTGAGAGATCAAAACATGCTCTGCCACTGCATTGGCCATGTTTGTAAAATTAATTCATTGATGAGTTCAGCCTTTGAAAATCTTTGCTGAGGAATCCAGAAGTATTTGGTTCCTGAAATAGCTAGGGAATAAATATGTAGAGAGCATTTCAGGTGTAAGGCTCCATTTCTGAGTATCCAGAGCTGAAGTTTTATATCTGACATGTCTTCCCTTCCCCCTGTTTCCTTACAGCCTCTGAATTAGCCCAGACACCAGAAAAGAATGTGGCACCTGATCACTCCAAGTGCCCTGAGAAGATGGCCAAAACTCCTCAAAGCAGTAAGTCCTGTGATGGTTTGGGGAACTGAAGCTGAGTGAATAGGGGTTATGTTTCTCTCTGGGTGGTGGAGTGGATGCTTGGGTTCCAGCTTCTCTCATGCTTAAGTATTCTACTGAGGATAACATCCTGGGCTGAGCTGTTTGATGCGAGGCCTGTGCTTCACCTGGGTGTCAGATCTCTCCTGCCCTGCTGCTCTAGAGGAAACATCAACTTCTCTCTCATCTGTTGCTGTGACATCTAATGACCTCCTCTCTGTTCAACAAAAATACTTGCACTTGAGAGAGTTATGAGCTGGGCTGGTGTGTTAAACACCGATTGGGTAGGACTGTGTGGGTGTTCATGTGTAAATTCACACTTTATTATATAATAACACCTAGTGCTGCAGAGAAATGCTGATGGGTGAAGTCAATGCAGGTCAACACTGGCAAGAGTATGTGCATTTGTGCTTGGAAATGGAATCTGATGTGCTCAGGGAGAGCATATTAGCTCATTTTTCAGCCTCCTCCCTCCTTCCTGGCCTCCCAAAGCTGTGACCAAGAAATAAAAGCTGCCTTCTCTGGCAATAACATTGACTCTTGTGTGAGCTGACAAAGGCAGGCTGCTGGAGCCACCACAAACTGACAGCCAGAATGCAAAGAGTAAATTTATTTCTATTGTATTCCTGAAGGAACAGCTGGGCAGAGGGACATGAGTGGAGATGCAGGCACGCTTACGTGTGGTTCAGTGCTAGAACCAGCCTGCTGTTCACACTGGTCTATCAGCAGTTTTGCACGTGTGGTTTATCCTCATGCTGTGATCTCCACTGTGTTCTGATCTTCTCTGTCCCAAGACAGGGTGCTCAAGACTGTCCTTTGGGGTGCCTCCAAGCCTACCAAGCACCTATGTTATCTATAAACAGATGTTCTACTTCCCAAAGCATACACAGGATAAAGAGCAATTGACATGGTATATCTCTTTTTCTGCATTGCCATTTGAGTCTTTGCTATCCCCAGCTGCATGGTCACTTGAGCATATTTACAACTCTCCTTGCCAGTCTTTCACTTCTAACCCATTCCTCCCAGCAGCTCTTTGTTCTCTCCTTGCCTGCCTGTGAGGAAGTAGAGGCTTCCCTCATAGGATTAACTATCCAGGGAGCTGATATTCTGGTGCAGTATACCTTTGAACAGTGAATGCCTGTTTTTCTAATGGACCATCTTGTGCCACTGTTGAAAATTTGCAGTACTCTCTACAATGTCTTTTATTCCTTTTCAGAACGTTCAAGTTCAAACAAAGTGCAGCAGAGGGTGAGTAATAACTTTATATTGCTTGGATTTTGTGTTTGGGTTTCTTCCCCACTTGTACTGGCCAATTACTACAGTTCTGGGAAGGAAGGACCTTGAAAAGCATAATCCACAGTAGAGATGTCTCTTCTGCTCTAAACAAGAGTAACTCAAGTGAGAACTATTAATCAGGACTATGGGGTTTGGAGTCAGTGGGCAAATAGGTTTGACAGCTTAATTATAATGGGTGAAAACTATTTCCTTGCATCACACAAGTGAGGATGCTAGACAATCCCTTAGTACACAGCTCAACTCACAGCTTTCCAGTTTCTCACTAAAGGAAGAAACAGCCCTAATTGTAAGAAATGCTGTTAGAACCAGAGTTCCAGAACTGTGATGCTATTCAGTTTCTTACTTACCATTGGTTTATAAAGAATAAATTGGGGTAATGGGCAGATGTAGGCTGATGTTGTGTTTTGTGACACTACAGAGAGATACAGTCCAGAACTGCCAGTTGTGATGGCTATGGAGTGAGAGTTGGCTTTCTAGAATGGTACAGCATCATAGCAGAAATGTGTGCACAGCTTTTCTGGTATGAGGTTCCAGGATGAAATACACCTGAAAAAGACATGCTGTTTGGGGATGCCGTATTCACTGCTTGATGATTTCACATGCATTTTGTCAAGATCAACAAAAGTATTTCCTAAGTATTGCAATTTGATCCAGTGTCCCAGTCAGGCACGTGCTTTATACGTATGTAAGGAAGATGTGGCCACTACAAATTGGTGAGCCCAGGCAGCTTGCATTCTTTTGCTGTACTTCTGGGCTTAGTATGTTGAGTGGTCTTCTGTCATTCTGGTAGTTGTTTTCATGGAGGACTTCCAGATGACCATGAGTAGACAGCATGATATGGAAGGTGACTGCTGTGGAGACTGAAGCATTTCCAGTTTTTCGTTGCTTTAGTTTAACTGTTCCTGAGGGGCCAAGATTGGCATCTTGGTTGGAGATTTCAGAGTTTTCTACTCTCCATCTTGAGCTGAAAGAATTAAGCCCCTTTTGGAACTTGATCCTGTCTCACTCTGGATAGGAAAACAAGAACTCTCTGTACTTAACTGCCTCTGCTTTTCCAGTTTCATGTGGGCTGAAATAGTTTGGAAATGTAACCTGTCTTTGCTTGGCAGAGGGCTGTTTAGAGGAGAGAGATATTTCTTCTAATGCATGCTTTCTCTTTGCTGTTGCAGAATAAAAAGAAAGAGTTTGTGTCCACCACACCTTACAGACTCAGAAAGAGACTAGCAGGTAAAGATCAGCCTTTGCAGTCAGCTGCCACAGTCAGTGAGACACTGTGTTCAAGGGAGAGTGTTTTCCTGTTGAGCTTCTGTCTGTGGTAGCAGTGTGACTGAAACAATGTGATTCATCCTGCAGAGAGTGTAGGAATGTCCTTAAGAAAATCTATGTAGACCTTTCCTCTACAACTGATAGCTATTAAGGTGGGGGGTGGAAGGCTTAGAAGCACCAAGTTACTGAACTTCAGTAACATGATCAAAAGAGACAAAACTTCCAGTAATCTTACCTCTGCTGACATTTAGTGTGGCCCAATTGCTTGAACCAGGCATAAAACTTTTCAATGACGGCTGGGACATCCATGTCAGTGTATTCCCAGTAACTGGTTGGCTAAACCAGAATGAAAGCAGAGGAGAGTTTAGTACATGGTATTTCATCTTCTATTTCTTTTGTGTTGAGAGACCAAGACTGAGCCAGATTTCATCTGTGCTCTTCAATCAACACTGCTAACCAGAGGTATTTTACAGCAACTTTCTTTCAGAATGTGACATAGAAGACACTCAGCCTGCATGATTGGCATTTGGAGAACTGACATAGAGATGCTAAGAGAAATAGGGAATTCCGTTGCCCATTTTTAGTCTCTTTATGGTACAGTGATGTTTCTTAGTTGGTATCAAGGAGGAAGCTTTGCTTAACAATACTTTGTGATCCTAGAACTGCAAAAGAAATGGCCACCTGTGTTTGCAGTTCTCTTAAGCATTGATTTTACTGTTCTGTGAAATAATGTGTGAAATGTGCTTGTAAAACATCTAGAGAATGTGTGTGAGATGGTGCAAAATGAATTCTCTGTAAGAAGTCATTCCTAGCTTTTAACCTTAAAATTTATGCTCTAGCTCCAGATCCCTATTTAGAAAGTGAGAGTGAGTATTCTGCTTCCTGCTCAGAGGAGGAGGATGAGGAAGAACAGAAAGAAATCAGCGCTGTTTTATCAGATCAAAAGACTCCACCAAAAACTAAGGCTGCATCTACACCTCCTCCTAGAAACAGCCTAGCCAAAAAAATTAAGGAGCAAAAGATGGTGAGTGTGTAAAAAAAAATACTCCTGAGCTAGCAAACATGAAGGGATATGTAGTGACAACAAACTGTTAGTGAGCACACCTGCCCCTGGAGAAGAACTGCTAAACTCATTTCAGATCAAACTAGCTGGGCTGCCTTTTGCTGTAATCCCTGTTGGACAGGCACCATGTGAAACCTGTGTGCTAATCCAGTTGGCATCATTAGCAGCTTCAGGAGAAGTCTAAGATGTCCATGGAGCAGGAGACCTTGTATTGAGACAGCATGAAGAAATTGGATTCTTGTAGTATCAAAAGGAGCACACATTAGTGTTCTGGCATGGTATTCAGATTAATTGTCTTACTTCCTTCCAGCACCAGGGATCCCCATACCAGTTAAGAATCACTGTTATGTTACCACTCTCAGAATCTCTCTTCTGCTCTCTCTTCAGGAAAGAATTGTCTAACTAGGTTAACTTTGGCAGAATGCTGCTATAGAAGCCATTTTTGCAAATATTTTCTGTCTTTCTATATTCACCCTTGCTCTATATCTCATTGGCCATCGTAGGGACAGGGGTAACTTTATAGCAGGAAGCTTGTTGCTGATCTTGCTGTCCTTTTATAGGGCAACCTGGTGGAGGAATACTTTGAAGCTCACAGTAGTTCCAAAGTGCTCACTTCAGACCGAACACTGCAGAAGCTGCGGAAAAGAAGATTGAATCAGGTACGGTTCACAGTGAGTCACACAACTCTGGGCTTTTGATTTCTATGATAGAGAGTTCCCTCATCAAAATTTTTGGTGTTGCTCTTTTCACTTTATTTCTACTGATTATGTGTTCAGTAGTAATGCTGATTTAGGTGGCAGTTTTCTACTGCTCTCTGAGCAGGGACAGTGCCCAGTTGTTTGAACCTGAGACAGTAGGGAAAATGCAGGGAGAAGGCACTGTCAGGTGAGCTCACAGCTGAAAGCTGCAGTTACCAGAAAAGGTCAAAGTTTGCTTTTGGGGAAGGAGAAGAGGGAGAAGCAGAATTGTAGAGACTTGTTTTAAAACATAATTTTTGTCAATGAAATGGTAAGGGGAATTACAAACTGTCTTGACTTATTATGTATAGAGGAAATCAAGAGAGCTGATTTCATCAGAACATTACTATTCTCTTTGGATAGGGAGCATGCCAGAGGGTGTTTTAAGGACTCCAGGTATATCTCTTGCTTTTTCTCAGCTTTGAATGACTGTCATCTCTTTCTCAACACAGCAAACACTGCATGATCTTTTGAAAAATGCTCCCCTTGCCTATGCTGCTGAAATTAGAGACCTTAACCAACAACATGAATCCTTGTTTTCCAAGTGGATGCTTCAATTACAGTAAGTATCCAAGGAGAATCACTGAAAAAGCTTAGTTAAAAGGCACTGCCAGTAAACTTACCCTCATGTCAGTAACATCCTCTGGATGAATTCAGGAGTAATTATTTTTCTTTGATTGCTTAAATTTAAAAGTGGGTGATGTTAATTTAATTCAGTGCTTCCTGTAGGCCAAATCATGTCTGATTAACTCCTTGAACCGAATGTCTGAAGTGCAGTGAAGTTGCATTCTACCTGATTAAGTTTGCCTGTGCCTCTCTGAACCAAACTGGAGGGCATTCACAAACAGGGAACATGAATAGTGAGAGAACAGGGAATTATGAGAAAAGTGCTCTTTGTGAGGAATCATTTTGTTCACAGAGTGAGTTAGTAGTGAGTAGCCCACCCTCACCATCTTTAGTCCGTGTCTGTCTCCAATGGTGTAGTGGTTAACTTTCAGTGCCTGTGGTACCTAATGATCTGGGCATGAAGAAACCCTAATGCTTTTGGAAACACTGGCAGTATAATTTTTATTTGGCTTTGTGTGTATCTTCACGGGAAGGAGAAGGGTGAACACTCGGGAAAGCAAATGGAATTATAGAGATCCAGTGAGATTCTGGGTGCAGTTCATCAAGGCTGAGACCTAATGAGCATTTCCCTTATCAGAGTGCAGTCTGAGAGAGGGTGAGGGATGCAACTAAAGTCACCTTTTTGGGTCTCTGCAATTCCATACCATGCTGTCTTTATGCTTTCCTGCCTCTTTTTCTGTGGAACAATTAGGATAAGAAATATACATGAATATAGAGTTATTTTGCTTTGAAATTGTGCCTATGATCTGTGAGGATCAGAGTGGAAAACCAGTATGAAGGTTTGCTTTTTTTTCTTGAATTACTGTGACCTGTAGTAAACATGTAATATAATTACTGGTGAGGGGAGGCATGTGGATGTTGATTACCATTTCTTGCCTGAAGCTGTAGATCTAGTATTCATTCAATAGCATTTTCTTCCATCGATGTTTTGCTAACTTTGTGAGCATCTAGGCTGCTAAAATGATTCTTTTGCTAGTATGTACATGGCAGGTTTCAGACTCCTTGTAGCTAACCTCATTTATTAGCTGTAAGCTTAATGTAAGCCTGGAGATGACAAAACATGAAATTTTTAAAACCAAGATTGCAATGGATCATTTTGCTTAATGAATGTATGGCCCTAAAACCAGACTTGTACTTTTTTGATCAAGTGTATTTGCTCATTTTTGTGTAGCTTGGGTTTCAATATTGTGCTTTATGGACTTGGCTCAAAGCGTGATCTGTTGGAAAAGTTTCGTACCTCTCTGCTCCAGGATTCTGTTCACCTGGTGGTTAATGGATACTTCCCCAGCATCACTGTCAGATCTGTAAGTGTGGGACAAGCTTGTGGGTTTATGTAATCATCCTGTGTTAGAGATACCTCTAGAGTCTTTCAATGTAAAATGTTCAGGAAACCTGCTGCACCCTATAGCAACAGAGTCTGAATGAAGAGCAGTTCCTCTCTCTTCTAATACTTTGAAGAAACTCTCTCATACATTTTCCAAGGAATTGCAGTAATTTCTGTCATAAACAGATATTCATCACTCTAAAGCCTTGTTTTATGTCACTGTTTTGAAAAGGGGTATAATTTTTTTGTTTGTGTTGTTTTAGGGATTTTATGGTAATAATCAGATTATCTCTCAGAAGGTAGCCAAGGGCTCGGTTTCAGATTTTCTGCACTTCAGTGTCAGAGCCCTTCATTAGAAATTCCTGTTTTCTTTTTCAGATTCTCAACTCCATCACAGAGGAGGTTTTGGACCATATAGGGACCTTCCGCAGCCCCCTTGACCAACTTGAATTCATTACCAAAAGGTTTAAAGAAGGTAAAATTACTAACTTTATGCATAAAAATGTTAAGAGTCTACTTACTGTTAAGAGAGCCTGGACATTTTCTTCCCTTACAATTTTTATACAGGCAGTTAACAGTTTCGTAGTGCATTGTAGCTAGTATACTTCCTTGCTTGTAATTGATGCAACATGTATGAAAACATGCATGCACCAGGAGTGTATGTGTACATACGTAACAACCCCATGTAAGCTGTTACCTCAGTCAGTGTTTTACAGCAGGACAGCAGTGTTAAACAAGCAGGTTAGAATTGGTTTCAAAAGCAGATTTAAACAGGTATTGCCTCACAAAACGCTTGCTGAATTGTATCTCAATGCCTGTCCTACTGCTTGTATATTCATACTCAAATTGCCATGGAATCTTAATTGTGCATGGCATTGGTGTTTCAGTGTTTATATTCTGTTTTTCATCATTATCTTATGAGTGTTTCTGGTGGGACTAAGTGAAAAAGGCAGGGCAACAGCAGTTCCCAGCTGAATGTATATAAGTTAGTCTTGCAGTATGCCACAGCTGATCTGACTGGTTTCCATTGGCAGGCATATATGTATGGATTTGCACAAAAACTGATTACTGTTCTAGAATTGTTTCTGGACTCGGGAAATGGTTGTTCTCAGGGATAAGCACAGCAGCAAGAAGCTAGCTGGAAATTTTAACATCTACCATTTGCATTATGTGAGCTAGGTCTCTAACTTTTTTTCAGAACTTGCTAAAATTTTCAATGAAGTTATGATGCTTTGGATCCAACCCTGAATAGAAAATGCATTTTTACTGTGAGGAGGAGCTTAAAAATCCTAGTCATGTAAATCAAAAGCAGCTGAATAAACTGTGCTTAGACTTTCATTCTAAAATATATTTCAGTGATCTTCAATTGCAAAAGAGACACTTCTAAAGGGGCAACTCCTGGTAAAGCTGTGGGCAAGTGGGATTATAACAGATGAACTTAAACTGAAAAAAAACCCAACCCTGTAGCTGTGATGACAGTGAATTGAGAAAAAACCCTTTTAGGTGCTCAGAAACACCCAGTATAGGTTCAAACTAAACTGTACAAGGAAAGTTATATTGGAGTGATGCATATGGAGAGTGGTAGAATAGACTTGTGCTGGAAGTGGGAAACCAGCTTGTGTGCAGTTTCTTTGATTGGTTCTTTGCTGTTTTTTCTGACCTTGCAGATTCATCTTTAGAGCTCTATGTCCTCATTCATAACCTGGACAGCCAGATGTTGAGAGGAGAAAGAAGTCAGCAGATCCTTGCACAGTTATCTTCCCTGCCTAGCATTTACCTCATTGCCTCTATCGATCACATCAATGCTCCTCTCAGTGAGTTCCCCTGGGTTTGATCTAGCCAAGAGAAGGATCTGTGTTCTGCTTTGGGGCTGCTGACCATGTTTCATAAGCTCCTATATTGTTTACTATGTATTACTGTTACTTAATATGTATTACTGTTGATGTGTAGAACATCTCCTGATGGGGAGTGTGGCTGTGCTGAACCAAAACTGTATAAAGATACTGAGAAATACCACTAAGCATATATAGACTAGAAGACTCCAAGCTTTTGGCATTGTTTGATTTTAGGAACTTACTGAACTAGAGACTGGATGTTGTGTCTGTCATTGCATCTAAACAATTTTATCAGTCAGTATTGTGGGCAGAATGGGAGCTTCAGACAAAATTTATTAGAGAAGCCCTCCTGTTGAGCCAGGAGGTGCAGAAAGGACTCCCTTCCTTTCTAAACTCCTACTCAGACAGGATCTAGGTGTGGTTGGACCCAATCTTAGCCCCAGGCTTAGTTGTTTGTGTTAAAGGATTATATAGGTGTAATTGAACTTTAATCTCACAAAATCAAGGATGGCAAAGCAAATATACTTAAATAAATTACTTACATATATTGATTATGATTATGATTAGACTAAAAGATCCTAATCAGAATTATTCACTTCACAGCACAGGTAGCTATAACTATTCACTCTTTTTAAAGCAATATTGAAGCAGTTACATTAAAGCTAGCAAAAACAATACAAGTAGAGATTGATGTTACTCACCCATACCACCAACCATGGGCATATCTCTTTAGCTCAGCCTGGAGGAGTAACCTTGAGGGGCATCCCCACTCGAGGGAGGAATCTCCACACTCAGAAGGGCCTTGTTTCAGCTGTTTTACCCCCTCTCTAGGCAGAGCTTCCAGCTACAGCCAGAAATTGTTTGCACACTCCTCACTGTGGAAGGATTTACAATGTATCTATGGAAAAGGGATGCCTGCAAATGTTTTGTTGCAGAGAATTGATCTTACTGGAAGTGCAGTTATCAGGTTGTATGTAGTGTGAATTTCACAAGCACATACTGTTTCCTTAATCCTACAGCAGAACTACGTGCATTTTAATATTGCTTGTTTAACACCTTAGAAAACATAAGTCTCCCAGTTTTGTCTGCTCTTTCTTTTCTCTCTGTCTAGTGTGGGATCAGGCAAAGCTGAGCCTCTATAACTGGCTTTGGTATGAAACAACCACATTTAATCCTTATGTGGAAGAAACATCCTATGAGAACTCGCTTTTAGTACAACAGTCGGGATCTTTGGCTTTGAGTTCCCTGACACATGTCCTGCATAGCCTCACTCTCAATGCCAGGTAAGACACTACTACACTTCACAGTAGCACTTGCCAAGGGCCCATCCTTACAATCTGTGTTTTCTGATAATAGTCTTCAAGATGAAGATGGTAGGACCTGAGTTCCACTTCATTGGTTACTTCAAATGAGCAGCATTTGGGTAGCAAACCTTGTCCAGTGATGAGATTCACAACCAGGTCTTTGTGCATAAGGCAGAATTAGTTAATATTTTCTAATGGTGGGAGTTTTGAGCTGTTTTTAAAGTTTTGATTTTCTCTTTTCCTCCTTTCACTTAGGGGGATATTCAGACTGCTTGCTCAGCACCAGCTGGAGAAAAAGGACAACCCATCTTATCCAGGTAAGTACCCACCTTTTCTCATCTCTTTGGGGTGTTGCTGTTCAGAGCAGCCCTGGGTTTTGGTATGCAGGTTACATCTCCAGCAACAGAAGTGCTGGAACGGTTGGCTCAGTGAACCTCACTGTCTTTCTAGTGGCACTGTGTCTGACTCAGACAGGAAATCAGTAGACTGGCTGGTTCTGAAGGACCACCTCTTACATGCTTAGACATGACTGAGACCATTTCTGGGGGGCTGTGGAGTAAAAAAACTAAAATGAAGACTGAATTTGCATGACTTGCACTTAAATGTCCTATATAAATGACTTCTGATGTACCCCTGCTTTCTAGGATACATGTGGAATATTCTGTCACTGTCTGTCATAGGTGTTGCAGTGGATCTGAATAACATTTTAATGGTAGAGAAAGCAAGATAGAGGAGTTGGAAATTAAGAGAGATTAATGATTGTAGAAAGTGCATTTAAAGTGCTATTAAAGTTCCATTAGGCAACAAGGTGACTGGAATGTTAATTCAGCTGTTTTCCGTTAATTACTGAAGTATTACCTTGGCTATATACTTGCAAGAGGTGATGTTACTGTAGTCACTGTGGTCTAAGCCAAAGCAAGACTTTCAGGTGGACAATATGTGGTGTGAGACCTGGAAAAATCTGACAATCTTACTAGTTCAGTTTCTTGTTCTTGGCCTTTCTCTGTCTCCAGGGCTGTCTTTCCAAGACTTCTACCAGCAGTGTCGGGAGGCTTTCCTTGTGAACAGTGACTTGACCCTCAGGGCACAGCTGACAGAATTCAGGGACCACAAGCTGATCCGGACCAAGCGGGTGAGTCCAGGGAAGAATTCTAGATATTCAGCCACTTTGAATAAAAAAAGATGCTTACTTGCTATTTGGTTAGGCTGTATTGTTTTAGCACCTAGGAACTGACAAGGGGCTGACATTCTGTAATTGCAGCTCTTTCCATGCCTCCAATTTGTCAATGCCCTTTACATGGATAGAGGGCTGTAGAAAGGCAGTGTGCTTTGGTTATTCAGCAACCTACATGTCTTCTTTTTGAAGACTGAGAAGTAGCAGACTATGGAGCCTGCCAGTCTGCTTCCAATAGTATTACTTATATTTCTGTAAGGAAAGAATGTGGACTTGTCATAATAGTGAGGCAGTGTAGCAGTACAGGATATAGGAACACAGTGTTGAGGAGCTTTGTAGTGTCAGACAAGCATAACCCACCAGAAGATTCCTCATTTAGTGACTTTTCTCAGTATTTGTGCATTTCCTGTGTTGCTGTAGTGAAATATTCTGCATTTTCAGTAATGTAATTGTTCAGAATGCTGTCCAGCTCTAATCCAGACTGCAGATAAATGCTAGCATTGCAGTGCTGTCTAGTGGCTTGCCTGGAAACTGTACACTGGTGTTAACAATGTCTGTGCATGTGTGTTTTCAGGGAGCTGATGGTGTGGAATACTTACTAATTCCTGTCGATGACAGTACCTTGACTGACTTCTTAGAGAAAGAGGATGAAGATGTGTAATGTCTCTGTGTCCCCAGTGTCTGCAGCAACTGGTCTCAGTGGCTGCTGGAGAGGGGCCTATGCTCAGATCTCTCTTTCTCCAACCTCACAGCTGCTGCACTGATAAGTAATAATTCTAGTGAATCTTGCTCATTGTTCAACTACCTCAGGTAGTTCGGAACTATGACTTTGGTAAGCAAGGCCTCTCTTGCACTCTAGTTGGATTTGTCTGCTTTGTCTCTTAGCTCAGACAAAGCCTTCTTCCTATCTGTGCAGCCAACCTCACAGCCAGGAAAACAAACTTGGTGAGACTGTGCCTTCTGCTCTCTACCTCAGTAGCAGACATGAGGGTTTTATTGGAGCAATTTACTTGGGAAGTGCAAATCACAAGATGGTTAAGAGCTTTAGTTTGTACTAGTGGTGCAACTTTTCTCAACTGAGTGCTATCCACTACTCCTCTACCATTTAGACAAAACTAGCTTCCAGTGTCTGAAGACAAGATTTATAATGCTATGACACCTACCTTGACTGCATGAGGAAAGGAGAGTACTAGTGGGTTTGGGATGCTGCGAGTAACTTAGTCAATTCTGGCAATAAAACTGAAGGACTTTTTCCAAACCCACATCCTTTTTTAAGATTTAGATAATCAAAATTATGATGGACTCATGTCATTGCCTGCTACTTTCCAAGGTGCAATCCAGGAATATGAAGAGGCTATGAAGCTTTTTTATTTTTTAAAAGCTTGATTGTATATTTATATTTTTAACATCAGGAGTGTCCACTGTTCCTGGGAGAGGCCTTAAATGCCAGTTAGAAGCTCTCCCTTTTTTTAAGCTCTTAGAGGTTGGGAGACTGCTGAAGTTTGACATCTTTTCTTCAATTCTTTTTTTCTCAGTTATGTGGGAGGAAGTTCTATAGTTCCATCATCTATAGTCTGCCAGCCAGACTTGAGGGACTCTGTATGCTTAATATTTGGTAGCTGTGTTACAGCTCAGTGTTGTAATAATTCAAATCAATCAAATAAAGTACTGTATTAATTTTCATTAGCTTGTCTTGTCTTTCACAATCTTTTTATGTTACAGGAAGATAGAGATCCTTGTGGCAGTTGTGCAAAAGACCCATTTTCATTGTTGTGTCAAATATCTGCGGAGAAGATTTCAAACTACTGAGTAGAAATATTTTATATTGTGTCTTACATCAAAATCAAGAATCATTTGCCTGCCTTTTAATACCAGTATATAGCTTTTGAACCAAAACATCCCATGGAGTAATCATCTGCCCCTCACAGACAGAAGGGAGATGACCTGACTTTTGTATTGGAAACCTAGAGCATCTACCTAACCACTTTCAACTTGATTCTTCATATAGGTCCTTGACTTGGGAAAGAAGAAATTTCTTCTCACTTCTCAGCAGACTGAGGTGCCTCCATGGTATTGGTAATAATGATGACCTTTATATAGCCTAGGTAGCTTCAGATAAACCAGTCATCTCTTTCTACTTACATTTAAGTGGAAAAACACATGCAATTATTAGATAGAGACATTGCTTGATGAGCCACTTTTATTAACTGAAAAGGACAGAGCTAACAACTTTACAAATTTGTAATGGAATATTTATCATCCACAGATGGTGGGGTATACAACTGTGAGAATTTTTTTTCTTTAAAAAAAATTCCCAACAAAAAACTAACTTGGAAAATAAAACTCATTATCAGTGGTGAAAACACTACTTGTTCAGCTATAGTAATCCTGTAATTGAAAGCCACAGTTACAAAAACTGTTTTTAACAGAAAATAACAAAGGCACATGAATTTACAGCTTTTGTTAAGGAATTGAGTTTCAACCTTACAAAGCTTTTGGATTGAGAGTCCCTCTTTTGAAAAGCCTTAAAGCTGCAGTAGTGGTAGATTGTGAATACTAGTACCAATAACTTGCTTTGTGTTCTCTATTTATTTGCATCTGAGTGGTGCCTTAGTAATACTGTTAATACAAACAATTGATCTCCATCCTTTCATTAACTACTGTTTCTGAAATTTATTAGGAAAAATATCACTGACTTGCACTGACATGATTTGACATAACTGTAGTAGGGTAGAAATGCTGTGTAAGCTTAAATCCGGAGATAAGTCAGGTTTTATATATTTTACCCAAACCAATCCTTGGGTATCATGGTTATCAACTGTATCTATTAACATTAAGCAGTAACAGTAGATTTATTCTAGTACAGTCCAATAATTGAGTAAATGAGCCTTTGGTATTCCGAAACAAACATTTATTTTTCTGACATGACAAAATATACCCCAGACTTCGAGGGATGATATAATACAATCATTCCATAGTGGACCAATTGGAAGCACCTTCATTAAGCTCTGTGGAGAGGTCTGTGCAAGGTAACCCTATTGACTGAATCTTCTCTGTCTCTCCAATCCTCTCTCTCTATGCCACCTGGAGAGGATCTCTGTCTTTCTCAGACACAATGATGTTGATTTTGTTCTGGAGGTGGACGGCAAGTGCATCACGCAGCTCTGACAGGAAGCCTCGCTCAGTATTGCTGTGCTCACACAGAACAACACTTATCCCATTGGCAACTGCATCCAGCACATCATGGTGGGACATCTCTCCTGCCATTTTGAGAAACAAATGTCATGGAGATCACTAATGGTACAGTTCAGGTAACCAGGTCTCTGCAATGTATGAAGAACCTCGGCTAAAAGCTGTGGTGATATAATGGAATATAGGCTTTAAGTGGAAATGCAACACCACCTGCTCAGTAGGAACATGGAACACTCCTGCTCCAGGCTCCTTTGAAAGACTCAGCTGATAACCCTGAACACAGCTGAGTCAAACTACAGAAGTTCCTTGCCATCTTTCAATAGTTGTCAATTCTGCTAATTTGGGCAGAAAATAAAAGTGCTCAGAGTAATCTGGAAGAGGATGGAGGAAGGCATTTGGGAAGCCTGAGGGTCAGCTCTGCAGGGCTGCATACAATGGGGAGAAGGGGCAGCGATTCCTACAGAATGCAAGGCAGCCTTCACATTGTTGAGCCACAGGGAATAGCTGTCCCATTGCTGGAAGAGAGAATAATGGACTAAGTGTCCCTTTGGTTAGACACTATGGAGTTTCTTTGGAAGGTTCCACAGACTACATTATATAGTTTTGCATTAGGGAATTCTGTAGGGATTAGAGGAAATACACACTGCCAAAGGAGAAACACTGAGAGTTGCAACTCACTGCCATCAGCACTGATTTAGTGTTGAAATAAATGCTGTAAAGTAATGTTTTAATTCAACTATCTTTCACTGTGCCACACTGCCATTTGATCCACGCTATCTCTAATGTTAGTTTGTCATTCTCATAACTAATTGTTTCTCCATTATAAATATCAGGTAATTCTTTGTGGTCAAATCTTTCAACAGCCAGTCAAGCCTCTTATTTTTTGCCAGGGTTTGTCTGTATTTTTCTCTAATGACTATTTTTATAAAAATGATGAAACAGCAGTCTGTTACCTGTGAGATAGAGGTCAGCTTCCGTTCCCTTCAGGACACTGCTCCCAGAACCAGCACAAAGAGCAGCTTTCTTCACTGGTGAATCTGCAGGATACAAGGTACCACAGCTAAACTCCTTCCCCTTTCTTCAGCCCTCATGTATGTATTGCTAGTAATTGTTTCAGTTAACTACTACCTTGATTTTAAAGTCAATGTAAATTTGTTGGAGGAAGAGATGTGTCAGTTTGAAAGAGTCATGGGCCTATAACTCCTCTGTGATAGGTAGGTCTTTTTCAAGGGGCAGGAAACTTCGCAGAAAACTCCAGCACACAGGCTGGCTGCTGGTGACCTTTCTTCTAGTGAGGTGTTAGTTAGGTTTCTGAACTCTTAAATAGGCCACTACTCTTACCAGGAATCTTGTGTTCCAGCACTGTTAGTTTCCCAACTAATGATACCACTAAGGCAGTATTTTATCTCTGAGATATACTGGTTCCTAACCTAGAGCTCTCAGAAGGCCAGTCTTAATGCAAAAGCTGAAAGCTGCTCCATGCCAATAAAAATTGTCCATTTGCTGTGATTGCTAATTCCAAGCTATATGACAGTGACATTAATTTTAATTTTTCATATACATGACATTCACTATAAGAGGGGGCATACAACACAGGAAATTTTCAAAATCTGTTAAGGTTTCACAGTATATAGCCTTGGAATTACTGTTGATTTAAGTGGAGTCACACCACTTCAATCCCACACCATAAACAGAGGCTTTGAAGTAGTTTGTGGATTTTTTTAGTGCAATTGTCAGTCTAATGAGATTTCTGCCTCCTAAGCTACAAAGAGTTCTCAACAAATTTACTCTCACAAATTCTACTAGCTGTGCTCCTTGGCCATTAGGATAGGTAGCGGGGACAAGAGGATATTTACTCCACATCTTACCAAGGGCCCCACTGTTTGAGCTAGTTCACCTTCTTTATCTTATCTTTCATCAAAACATGGTTCTATTTTCATAACGATACCATAAAATGTTTAAAGTAATTTGAATTTTAACCTTCAGTCACAAAAGGGAACATAGAATTAAACAGTACACCTTTGTGCCTGATATCCTGGGCAACAACAACAAAAAAATCTTAGTCATTATATAAATTACAAAAAATGGTATCTTTCATTCAACTTGTGCTGTCCCTTCTTCACCACATCAACCAGCATAATGTAGAATCCCATTAAAATACAGATCAGATTCTTTTCACATGACTGCAAATTCTAAGATGCTGTTTCTTAACAGTGCTCCCTGTTTCTTGGCAGTAAACCTGTTAAGCACAGCAGTGTTTCCCAGAGTCATGCACACGCTCCTGGTCCCTGTGTTGCTGCAGTGCCAGTCCCAGCAGGCAGTCTGGCTGGCAGGCCCATTTACCGAGTGTCCTGCCCGCTCCCACGGCCACGCGGACGTGGGGCAGCCGCAGGTGACCTTTGATCCGCTCGATGATGGCTGACAGGGACACCGGCTCGCTCAGGGTGCACAGCCGTCCCATTCCAGTATGGGGAAGAAGAGGCTGAAAAGCAATTAAAATTACTGTCAGAAAGCTGGCTCCACATGCTTGCACTGCTTTCCACACTGTAACGGGATGAGTATATTGGGTTTGCAGGAACATCACTGACATTTACAAAAAAGTGTGCATGTGATGTTTGCAAATGTAACATATGAACAATGCCAGCTATTGGAAGTGATTTAAGAATTAGTACAGACCACATAAATAGTTTTCTTTGCTTTGGAAAATGTGTGTGGCTTCAAATCCCCATATTCCAGTATTTCAGAGCACTAGGGTAGCACCAGAAAGCTGTGATGCCACTGAGTACTGCATTTCGGTGTTTAGGGTACTCAGCTCACACAAGTAATACATTCACAGGAAGTAATTTTGTGATTTTGTTACCTTTTGTAGTAAGAGAATCTCCGTCCCGTGATAAAGAAGGCTGTTTTGGGACAATAATGCCACCACCTCCAGCAGTGCTTTCTGAGAGCAGTTCAAACTGACTCGTGTTTGTTCCTCACCTTCAATCCTGAGGAAAGACATGCCTGGTGCTCGTTAAGAAGCTAGATAAAATTTTGACATTGTAATTATTATATTACAGCATTATAATTATTAATTTTGGCATTATAATTATTGTTATTCTATTCCAATGGCTATTCTACAACTGAGAAAGGAGAAAAAAAAGGCAGCGTTATGATAGCCTAGACTTGTCTTGGAAGAAACAAATATGGGATTTTAACTTAATTGTTGACATCAAGTTTCCTATTAATACTTTTCTTTAACACCCCTAATCTAAGTGATGCTAGACTTGAGCTGCTATTACCATTTAGCATGACATAGATTGACCAGAAAGGGACGATTATTCCTTAAGTTTCTCATTTTGTTGCTGAAAAATGACAGTAGCAACGGACAGAGGAACAAAATTATTAGAACAGTAAAATACAATTACAGCAACTTACTGTTTCAAACAACAGGAAGAACATTAGAGTGGAGCAGATACCTGGCTGGGAGAGTAGTGAGACAAGAGATCTCTGGGATGTCTTTGATTTTGGAGAGCACTGCATCCAGATGCTCAGCATCTGCACAGAACTCCACCCGGTGCGTGCCCTCAGCTGGAGAGCTTGGCGCAGTTGATGGATGCAGCGGGGCAGAAGTACAGGCACCTGAGAAAACAGTACAAGATTGCTGGTTTATAAAGCAGGGTAAGAATCCTAACACTGATTTAGCACTTATCTTAAAGACATCCAGATGCAAATTTTGCACTCAAATCCTTTTTCCCTGACCAGAACTGTGGGTTTTTCATTCTCCTGTCTCCATCAGGCACAGTCTGTTTTTAGTCCAAAGAAGCTGATGGATGTATATTTGCCTTCTTTAATGCCATCAATTTTATCCTAACGATTGTACAAAACCAGAAAGTGTTTCTGGTTTGTGGAAAAGACACATCTGTAAGCCACAATACAGGATAAAAATCTAAAATAATTTCACATAGCTTAAATCCTTTGTAAAGATTGAGGTCTTGGACTTTATAAATTAAAGGTAGTGCCTTAAAGTCAGTGGTCTCAGCGTTGCAACTGTAGTGGACAATAAATATGCTCCACCAGTTCCAGATACATCCAATAGTAGATGCATTTTCATGCATCTGAAAATACCCTCTTGTGTTTGTTATCTGGTATACATCACCAAGATAAATTTCCTAAAATGTTTTTAAGGTTACAGTAGTATAAAAATATTAGGAAACATAAAAACAGTCCTCAAATCACACCGATAAAAGCTGGAAGGCAAATGATGAAAGATCCCACCTAAAATAACATACATCTTCAATAATTTTAACTTGTTTGTTCTTAACAGAATCTCACCGAGTCCCTTTGATAGCCAGTTATTAACTCCATGAGGTATGGCATCATACGCTGTATGCGGAGAATAAATCCCGATTCTGTTCTCCAGGGCTCGGACCACCAGCCGTTCCTTCCAGGTTTTCCACGTTACTCGCTTGAGTGGCGTGAATATAGGAGGGTGGTAAGAAAGAATGAGGTCTGCTTTCTTCTGCACTGCCTCTTCCATCACCTCCTCAGTGAGGTCATTAGTGAGGAAAAGGGTGTTCACAGTGTGGGGAGGACTTGGTTCCACCAGCAATCCCACATTGTCCCAGCTTTCAGCCAGAGCGGGGGATGCGAAATCGTTCAGGGCAGAAACGAGCTCCCGGAGGTTCATGAGGGCGCGTACGGGCGGGCGGCCCAAGGCACGGACGCGGTGGAGAGGCGGGCGGAGCAGCGGCGGGACAGGCAGCGGCATGCGGGGACCTGTGCGGGGCAAACACAGGCTGCCGTGAGCCTCGGGAACCCCCCGGTCAAACAGCAGCCACGGCGGCTCGGGCTGCGGCCGCTGCCCCGCTGCCGGTCAGTGCTCCCGCCCTCCCCCGGCACCGGGCGCCCTCCCCGCCCCGGAGCTGTCGCGCTCCCGCCCCGCACACACCGCCCCGCGCTGCCCTGCACCAAACATGCGGAGCTCAAGCTTCATCCCCCTTCCCGCGGCAAATCCAAGCCGCAGAGCCCGGCCGCACAGGCGTNCCCTCGGCAGCCCCGGGAGTGAGGTAAGGCCCGCGGGAGAGAAGCCGCTTCTCCGGCAGCGAGGCTGGGTCTGCATCAACCCCGGCAGGTTAAAGCATCGCGGGCAGGGGCTCACCGGTGGAGGAGCCGGAGGGCGGAGGCGGAGCCCAGCTGTTCTGTGCGCGGCATTTCGGCGGCGGTACCTCGGGTAGGGAGGGAGCGGTAGCTCCGGCTGCCGAGGGTAGGGGGAGCCGGGGGCAAGTGGGTTGAGGTGGGGACACGGGGCCGGCCCTTCCCCGGGCTCTGCGGGGCTTCAGCGGCGAGGGCGGGTGTATAGAGGAGATATTAGCGCGTAAATCTGTCGACTTCTACGCAGCCGCGGTTTTATACCGTCATTCTAAGCGCTTTATTTGAAAGTATTACAAAGATTAAAAAAACCCTGATCCTATGCTCGAGTGCAGATACTTGTCTGTTGCAGGAACTCACAGCTGTCACGAGCTGGCCCCAAATCACACTTCTGTTAGGTACTGGCATGTGGCTTTTACCTGTGGATTTCTGCCATCTACTGTTCTGCCAACTGCCATAATACTTGCAAAACCTGATTACTTAGTATAAATTTTTATCTTAGGAAAGAGTGATTTTTGCCCTCTTCCCCTTTTCTTTAAGTGGTCTTTTTCTACTCATTTTTCATTCTTTATATACCGTGTAGTTGCTTAATGCAAAAATTTAGCCAGAGTCACTGGAATGGCACCGTAGAACTGTATGGTGTAAAAACAACCGTATGGTGTAGCCAACAAATATTTAAGAATAAAAAATAAATGGGAATTGCCAGAAAAACCCCAACATATTTCATGTTATCTTTGCAGGAAATCACTGTATAGAAGGCTACCTCTGCTTTTTGATAAACAGGCATGGTAAGAATAAAAGTACATTTTATATATTTTCATTCTTTCTGAAATGTTCATCTCTTGGAAAGTGAATAGCCTGCTGTCCATCTCAAAGGATTACACATTTAACTCTGATGCTATGAGGAATTTGTCATGAAAAGTTCAGGGTTTTCATTTCAAATTTACAAAAAGATACTGTGAAAACGTTGATTTACATCAGTCTAAAACATAATAATGCTTTCACTTTAGAGATCACAGATTTTAATGCTACTTTAGCATGTATTTGATAATCTAGTTTGGTTTCTTTTGCCACAGAAGCATTAGTCTAGTTGCAAGAATATACCTCTGCTTCAGCATATGTAAACCTCTGCACTCACAGGCTTTTAAAAGTTTAGCAATTCAAGAAATAGAGATAAGACTAAATATGTCTTAAACTGTTCTTACACCGTCTGTAGCATTTTCATGGACACTGTGGGCAGCAGTCTCTTTCACTTGTATACTTTTGGAGCAGTATGCAAGTATCAATGTGATGCTGGTTTTTATCAGTTTTGCTGTGCAGTTATCCCCACAGTAATTGTTTTTGCATAGTCTAGCACTTTCCATAGAAGCACTGTGATATATTTGGCCTGTAGAGATAATTTTTTTGTTTTGGTCACTGAATAACTGATTTTAAATTTTATGAAGGTAACTTATAAATTCTTAAGAAAAGTAAGTTAATGCACAGATTTACATGTCTGTGAAGGCCCATTGTATATGCTGCCATTCAGAACTAGCCTTATCAATCAAAAGGCTGCAGGCATCAGTTGCTCCTCTAGTTGTAAAGCCAGGGGTGTGTGTGCACCATCCAAAACAGATGTAACCTTGATTCTTCACCTTTACATTCAAGTGGCTGAGTAGGTCCTGTTTGCAAATGAATAATGTATTTCTGGAGTATAACAGCATGCAGCAGCTACTGCATTACCATGGCAAACTTGGTTTGTCCTGAAACTAAATGAAACCAAATGCTTTCTGGTGATTTTAGCAGAAGTTACAATGGTTTGTGACAGCCTTGCTTATGGCCAAATATTGAAACAGTGGTAATTATTGTTTTCTGCCTTTTGCTCAGGCTGTCACGCTGCATACTGATGTGGGAGATATTAAAATTGAACTGTTCTGTGAGCGCACACCAAAGACTTGTGAAGTAAGTCAAGTACCAGGAGCAGGATCGCCTGGTGGTGAGACAAAGCAGTAGAAATAGTGAAGACTGTGGAGGGAGCTGAAGCGGCTTTTGCAATTTCATCTTTTCATGTAATGGAATACCATCATTCTAACCTGATGCAGTGTCTGTTCCACTCACGAAACTTCTGCATGCCTAGAGTTTGATACCTGTTTCTCACCTGATAAGGTTTAGTTTGGGGGTGCTTCTCTTGAAGTTCCAGCATCTCCCAAAGTGTCCTTTGCCTTTAAGAGGAAATAAAGCATCTGGCATAGGAATCCCAAATTTCCATGGGTTTATTTATACCCTCACAGACTTGATTTTAGTTTAAAAGAGTGAAACTCACTCACAGTTTGTCAGGAACCCCAGTTTTGAATTTTACAATAAACTGAAATTGAAATAAATTTCATTTATTTTAGTGAAAAAGCTGAGGCATGAAGTTGTTGATTACAAAATTACATGTGCAAAATGAAATTGTTGAATGGGAATGATACTTGAGAGCACGCCTTAGGCTTCTTGTTTGTTCCTCAAGTCCGACAACCTTGCACTGAAAGCTTTTTGTTCTTTGTGTGTGTGACGCTATCAAAGGAGTTTGTTAGCTATGATTTGTTTATGACTATTCTGCGGCAATACTCTGGAATTCGCATGGTCACAAAGCAAAGCAGAGCTAAAAGCATTGGTCTTGCCAATGCTGTCATTTGAGTAAGATAATACTATTTTTCAGTTGTTTGTTAATATGATTTGTTTGATTTTTGTAGAATTTCCTGGCTCTTTGTGCTAGTAACTACTACAATGGATGCGTATTTCACCGAAATATAAAGGGCTTCATGGTTCAGACAGGGGATCCATTAGGTAAATTCTTCTGTCTGGGTCTTTCTATGGAAAAAACAAGGTACATAAAAATAAAATGTAAGGAAATAAAAAGGAATTATAGGTATTAAAACAAAAATATAAGTAAAGTAAAAATATAAGAGTTATTGTATTGTTGATAAGAGGTTTTTATGATGAGATTAGTTTTCTGTGGTGGGCATTACTCTGGTTTTAAGTAATCATGCATTCTACAAACTTGAGTTTTACCAGCTGTTTCCACTAAATATGAAGTAGAAGCAGCTGCTACTGTGTTTTGTGTGGTTTCTGCTTGAAAGGCTGCATCTAAAACATTTGGGGATTTGGCTCCCAGATGGTGTCGGCTGTTTGGGAGAAAAGCTGATTCAGTTGTGTCTGTTCATACTCATACTGAATTTAATTTGAGGATATGTCAGTGTTTTGTTCTTCTACTTAATGGATTCCTTATATAGAGTTATGTCTCGGTGCACAGTCAAGAACCTGCCTCAAACTAATTGCAGGCTGTCTCTCTTGTAAAATGTTGTGGTAGAACATAATTCCTGGATTTTTCAGTCTGAAAATCCAGTAATTTCTGTGCTGCTTTTTTGTCAGGAACTGGGAAAGGAGGTAACAGCATCTGGGGCAAGAAGTTTGAAGATGAATTCAGTGAATATCTAAAGGTATTTCTGTGCTCTCAGTATTCACTTTTTTTTTTTCCATCTGAATTTTCTCTACAAAAATTTTCTCTTGGTTGGAGAACAAAAGCTTATTATTAAAATAGGAATAGGCATTTCTGTGCTTGGCAAGTTAGGTTTGAGGGTTTTCATCACTGAAAACAGAAGTAAAAACAATTTTTCATTTTTTCATGCACTGAAGGCAAAGAAGTAATTTTTCACTGTAAGAGCCATTTTGAGGAGCTAATTACTGATTGTGATAGAATATATTAGCAACCAATATTTGTTCTTAACAGTGGTATTGAGGAAGAGCTCTAAGACACAGAGCACTTTGCACAGGTTAGTCCTGTGCAATACACAGATGTGTATTCATGTTGAGTTTTTTCCCCTTGTTCAGCACAGTGTCCGTGGGGTGGTTTCCATGGCAAACAATGGTCCCAACACCAATGGATCACAGTTCTTCATCACTTATGGCAAACAGCCACACCTGGACATGAAGTACACAGTGTTTGGAAAGTAAGTGATTCAACTGCATGCCTTTGTCAGAGTGTATGAGGGATCTGAATATTTCAGGGCACATGCAAATGCTTGAACTTCTCAGAGTCTGTCATGGATGCTAAACATTTCCTGTCAAAATACTTCATTTGCCACATAAAATGTTTTGGTTGTCTTATTTTGTATTATTTGCTTGCAAAGTCCTTGCTTTGTGATACTTAACTGTAAAGTGTTTTGAGATACCACAACTGTGAAATTTAAATCATTATTAGAAGGCAATTTCCAGCACTTCTGTTTTTCTTACAGAGTTATTGATGGCTTGGAGACCCTGGATGAGCTGGAGAAGCTGCCTGTGAATGAGAAAACCTATCGACCTCTTAATGATGTTCGCATTAAAGACATTACAATTCACGCCAACCCTTTTGCTCTGTAGCCACAGAATGCTTCAACACATTCTTCAGAGACTGGTCAGATAATTTCCAGTTTATGGGGTGTAAGAGCCATCAAAAAGAGGCACTTCAGCTGGATCATATCTTTGCTCATTGAATGCAGAATTTTCAGGAGTTGTGACATTGTTTGAGAGTTGTCACAAAGAAGTCTTGTGCTTCCAAAGCCAGGTTTTCCAGAGTATCTTCTGGCATTTTTATTTTTAAACACTGTTTTTTTATATTTGTAAAATAAACCCCAAAACTTTATTTTTTTCCAAATCTTTGGTTTTTTGCATTATCTGAGTGAAGTTATGTTAAAGCAATGTCCTTTGCTATAATTTCATGCTACCAGCTTTGTGAAACTTTCTCGTAGTGTCATCTTCCTTACTCAGTTTTCTCAAAAGAGTAAAGTAAGATACACAATTTTTTCCCCTAGGTGAGAGTAGTGTCATAAATAGATGAAACCTATACCTCCCAGAAGATTAAAGAACATATTTAGAGGATTGTTTGCTCTTGTGCTGCTGTGTTGGAATGATAACCTCTTCAGCCTCCTCAAAAGGTAGATGGGAGTAATTTCTTCTGCTTCTGGCACAACACTGTTGCTGTGAAAGTGTAAGTATTTCTGTTCTTACATAGCTGTTGATTGAAACTAGGTAACATGGATTTACTGTAACTTGTTTTTCATCACTTTTTTTTCACAAAGACTAGGGGGTAAACACAGCAAAGAGCACTGCCAAAAAGGCTGTGGTCACATGATGTTTTGATCAGAGAAGAGACCCATTTTGGACTTCTTCCCGCAGTCCTCTTTCCACTCAGTGAGCATACCGTAGCAAAGCCCATTCTTATATATACTCTTTGTAATCTTTGGGAGGCTCAAGGTCCACCTGACTTGCACTCTGCTTCAGACCATTATTTCCCATTTTGAGACTTGGCCTCTTAAAATAATAAGAATTCATTTGCAATAGAAAGGCAAAGGTATGCCAGGTACAGATTACTGAGGCATTAATGAGAAGAGTTAATACCTGCTTGAGGGGACAAAGTTTCTATATTCTTCATGGAATGTTGCTTTAAGCTCCCAGCCCTTTTTCCAGACTTAATATATTTTAGTGTAATAATTCACTGAGGTAAATGATTTTATTCTTTTAGCTCTGTGCTCTTGTCTCTTCCTTATAACCAGCAGCAGTAGCAAGTAGACAGAAGCTTGACTGACACTACTGCCATGCAGGAAAGGACATACTGGGAAATCTCCTACAGTGCAAAAGAACGGTAAATAATTAATAATTTAAAATTGCACTGAATTGGAAACAATTTCAGGTCTTTTTTTTTTCCCTCCACCAAAAGGCGGCTGTTACATAGAAAATGTGAAATAGGGCAGCACCAAGTGTTTTGCTCTCTGGAGGATACACATTAAATGTAGATACATTTTTGTTTAATATTGTGTATTGAAAGGAGAGTGATCCTATTGGGACAAAATTACAAACAAACCTTTCAAAATTGTATTCAGTCTGCTTTCCTGGACTTGGTCTAAGCTAGAGAACAGTGGGCAGGAAGAAAATAATGGTGCATGGTCTTTGAATAGTGACAAACTTGTACATATGCTAAGCTGATTCCAGAGGACCACTAACCGTGTTCGGGGCAGTACGAGACGATGAACAGCCTCATCCCAGGGTAAGAAATGACCATTTCGCAATTCGGAGTCCCCCTCGATCCCCCGCCCCCCTCAGGCCGCCATGTTCTCTGCCGCGCCTCCTCGGGCAGGCAGAAAATGGCCCCGGCCGCTGTGCCCGGGCCCGAGCTTTCCCGAGCCCCTGCTCGGGCCGAGCGCGGAGCCTTTCGCCGGAGCGGGGACCGGGGACCCGCGGGGATTGGGGACCGGCCCCGCGTCCCCCGGCTCCGCCCGCCCGGACCGTCCCGGTGCCGGCAGCGGCCGCTGCCCTCCGTGCTGAGGCGCTGCAGTCGGCCTGGGCGTGAAAAGCGAAGTTAAAGACCGGTGGGTAGTGAGTTCGCATTTCCTCGTGGGGCAGACTAAATGGGAGATAACCTGAGTTTTATTGTCTCCCATAGAAAAACTTCCCTGAAATCTTGAAACGCCCACTGGGTAGTATTTGCCCTTGTTAAGCACACAGAAGCCTTTCTTCTTCCTAGGATAATGCAGCACTGGGGGCCTGAGTAGCTTGGCAGGAGTGTCCGAGCCATGGTATGTCCTTAAAAAGCTTTTTTAATGCAAAAGGTAAAAGGTTCGAGTTCCCCTATCAAAAATAATTAACTTGAAAAAAGCTCTTGAATTAAAAAATAACTTCGAAGAAGGAGCAGAGAAAAAAGCCAAAAACTGGGATGGTGAGGAAAAACACAATCACCATTATCGTTTAAATTTGATTTAAGGCTTTAAAACTGAATTGTTTGTCTGTGGGATATAATTCAAAGAGTAAAATACCTTTGTTACATTTGGGGAATTCCAGTCAAACTAAAGGTGCTGGCAAGGATAAAAGAAAAAGACCACTTTGCAGAAGGTGCAACAATGCTAAGAATGGGAAAGGGACACCATTCAGTGCACAGGAGAAAGTGCTGCAACCATCTTTCTGAAGCTCCTGGCAGGTAAATAACTTCTGGACTTCTGATGTCAGCAGGCATGTTTTAAGATTTTATTATTCTGATCAGGTCATGTGATACCAGATTAATTTTGAGTTGAAGGTATTTCAAGGAAGACGTCTTGCAGCTTAAAACAAAAAGCTGCCTTCAGAGGGGCACTAGAATGATTTTAGTTACATTTACTGGATTTTTTTTTTTTTTTTTGTGACAGTGATTCAAAAACCAATTCTGTGAATGAAAGAGGTTATTGTCAATGACAGAGTTTCGAAGTTTGCAATCACAAGTCCAGGGAAGGATGTGACACTGGGCTGAGTAGCCAGGGATCTGGTCTAATGTGACAGCTGGTGGCAGAAGGAAATACAAGACACTATAATACATGTCATCCTAAACCTCCACAGGTGATAGGACCCATTTAAATTTTGTTTCATTTTTTATTTTAAGAAGGTAGATTCTCATCTGTCAGTAGTAACTGAGTGTCAGGTCTGGGGAGTTCTGTGGATAACAGAAGTTTATTCCTTTGGCTCGTATTAGTAGCTGACTCTTTTTTACTAGGATTGCATTTCCTTCAGTGGAAGTGTATAGTTTGTACACATGCTTGTGATACCACAGAACATGGTTCTGCTATTTGTTCACTGAATATATTTGAGCAGATTAATAACCATCAATTGGAGTACTTGAAATACAGGCATCACTTTCATGCCTTCAAAATTTATATTATGACAGCATTTGCTTAAACCCTATTCTAAAATCCAAGGACAAGCTTTTAAACTAGATTTTGACTAAGTATCACTGAAATAGCAAGGGCGTCATGCCAGACTGACTTTTTCAAGGACCTTCATTAAACATAACTGCAAATTAGTACCTTTAAAAGTTAAGAGATACAAGATGTAGCTTATTCTACTATCATTAACACAAAAAGTGAACAATCCGTAAGAGAAATAACATCATGATGGAGGGATAAAAGTCACAACAAGAATATTAAACTTGTAAGTAGTTATGGCAACTGCAAATTTCATGGAAACAGACATTTTAGAGTCCTTTTTTGCAGTGGGCTCAGCCGTTGCCTCCCGGCACCACCTCGGGTCATGAGAGACTGTAATAAGTCAGCCGAGACTGCATTTCCTTCATGCATTCCTTCATGTGGGATAAAGCCAATTCTTTACTCACATTACTTATTGTATACAGTTTTCACAGACCTCATGTGCAACCACCTGTTGGCTGGTAGTTTTCTTACTACTTTATTTATTGGTCAGAGGATGATTTCTGTGTACCTGCTAAGATTCAGGTGGTTGACATTTTTCCTTTATGGCTTCTCATGGATCTTATTGTTTACACAGTCACACTTATTTTTCAATCCAAAAACAGGTTGTTGTGTTAACGAACCCTTTATTCCAAGATTTTTTTTCACATGGGAACTTGCAAATTGCTTAACTACACTGAGAAGACATGACAGGCTAGCTATTAATTTAATGAAGTAGGCCTGATTTTATGAGGCCTTTCTTTTATAGTTCTTCTACCTTGTCACAACATGTATATATCTATATAAGATAATTACTAAATCCTTCTGCTTCAAGAAAAATACTGGGGTCCTTCAATCTTTAAGTAAAATTCAATGAAACAATCTTTTAAAAGAAAAACAAGTGTAATTTTTTGTTGCCTTCCTGCTTTGAGTATCTCATCTGAAAATCTGTTCCTTGCCCTGTTTTTCTCCTGCAACATAAACTATGTGAATTTCCAGGCAGTGAATCTGAAATTGTTCCTGCTGCCTGTGGCCTGGTGTGTATCCGAATGCCTGAGTAACTAACTCTGCTGAATGGATTGGTTTTCTGACTTGAATTCACTTGAGCTTATTGACTGGCTGCACAGTCTTGGTGCTGTTCCAGAATATGCAAGAATGCAGAGGATGATGCAGAGATGTACTAAGTGCAAGATGCATGGAATATCTTTCAGACTTTATTAACTTTTTAGATAGATGTGGTGGGTTGACCCTGGCTGGGTGACAGATGCCCACCAAATCACACCCACACTGTCACTGCTCTCTGCAGCTGGACTGAGGAGAAAAAAAGGAGCACACGGCCCTTGACAGTAAGTGTAAGGATGGCCTTTATTTGCTTTAAAAAAAAAGTTACAAAGTAAGGAAGATCACTGTAGTATTGAACAGATTGCATTGTGATGACCAATTTTTTCATTTATTTTAGTAGGTGTACTCTGGTTACCAGTATTTCAGTTAATGCTCACTGTTAGCTTACAACAGTACAGACTTCATTTTTTCCCCCAATCTTTCTGAATTGAACTGTCCTGAGAATTTCCATTAGGAATTAAAGTTTCAGGGAGCAGATAAGTTGTTTGGTTTAGCGTGTGAGCTGCCAGCATAAAAGAATCTCTAAACTTCAAGGGGGAGGGGTGAAGTTTTGGCTACCTTAGGTTGCAGCAGCTGTGCATTTACACAGCAGCACAAAGCAGCTGCTCTCCCTGCCCCAGCCCTGCCAGCAGCAGCGCCTGGCTTGACAAAGCTGCTGGGCAGCTCTGTGTGGAACAGCACTGCTTGTACTTCCATGAGGGAAGGGGAAAAGGAAGGCACCCCCAGAGCTGCAAGGGCACATGACAGCCCCTCAGGAACATGAGCTACCTGCTGTGACAGCCAGCAGGCTCAGAGATGCCACTCTTCATGCCCCACCATGGTAACCAGTTGCTGCCACAACAGCTGCTTGCCAGAAATGGGGCTTCCACCTTCTCCAGGAGTTAGAATAGAGGATTGCTTTATGCTGGAAGCCTGGTAAAGGGATGACAAAGTACTTGGGGACATGGACAACCACCTATGACAGGGTGGTGCAGACTGCAGTGCCACACAAGCGATGGCCTCTTCACTTGGGAGGCTTTTTAATAGTTTAATTTGCAAGCAGACTGCCCTAAGTCTCATTAACCATATCACATCTACTCCAATACAGACAGAAATCCCAACAGATGACGTGGATTTCACCGTGGAAGGCCTTAAATTACATTATTACAGTAGAAAATACAGGAGGTAGAAAGTAACTGAAAGGACAAATGCAGGTTAAGAGTCAAATCTAACAGCTCCTGTAAGCTACTTGAACATGGTTTTAAAAACTAAATCCAGTATTTCATTAACTATAGAAAACAGTTAAAATAAATTGCCATGAGAGCCCTTATATCATGCTTGATACAGGGAGGTAGGATGTAAGAATCAGAAGGACACATGAGACATGACACTTATCTACAGCTCCTGTTTGCTTTACTGAGGCCAGAGTTTCACAGGTCAGTCACCCTCTTCAGCTTCAGACTCCGACTCTGCAACAGAGACACCTCATCAGCACCCTGGCCATGGCTCAGCCCCCAGCCCTGCATCCCACACAACAGCTGCTACTGGATTCACGTGGATTGTCCTGGCAAGCTTTTCTAGCCAGGACCAGGGGAGGGGTCACACTGGTCTCAGAGGGGCAATTAACATCCCCCACTCCAAAACACAGCATTACTGCATTAGGATTCCCAAAATGAGCACAGTCCACATATGAGCTAGGCTGCTAGTTACCTTCTTCAGCATTCTTGAGCCATTCAACAAATTTCTTCATCTGCTCCAGAAAAACACTCTTTCCTTTTGCAAGATGTGCATCTTTATACCACTTGAGGATGGGTTCTTCACTCAGAACTTCAGCTGTAAAGATGGGCAAGAGCAGCATTAACACAGCAAACTGCTGAGAACAGCCTGGCAGCCTTTGCTTCCTCTCCTAGAAGCATTATGTGCTGCTCCTCTGGGTACAGCCAGACAGACCTACGCTAGGAGTGCCTTCAGTTTAGAACCAGGCATTTTGGATGATTCCTCATGCTGGGAGTTTCCTCAGCACTGTATCCAGGAGCTGCACTTTCACTGTCACTAACAGTCTGAAGTGCTTCAGGGCTATTTGAGATGGCATACTCTAAGCAAAGGTTAACAGCTAAGAACCCATGCAAATTGTTTTAAAGTCTAAAGTAAACACTTCCTGTGGTGTAGGTGCTTTTTAAATTTTACAAATACAATACAGTCTTCAGTTTAACAAGTTTCCATAGGTGCACAGCATGTTTTTAAGTACTATCTTTTATCAGACATTTAAAAAGAGCCCAGAGCAGCCCAAAATACATTGGTGGTCTCAATCTTCAGCTGCTCAAGGTCAATGTTAAAAGAACTAAGAAGAATACACTATCATGGAACTTTAAAAAATGCCTTAAAAATCTAAATTTAGCTTTGTTCTGCAACTCTTAAGCAGATCTACTGTAGATAGGCAGCATCTTTATTCTGCACTTCGCCATGTGCAAGACAAAGATGCTGCAAGGCCAGCCACATGCACCTTTGCATTTTTAGAAACAGGAGGTAGGAAATTCTTCAGCTTATGAAGTGCAGTGTTGTAGCATTGATCTCCCCTGAAGAATTTGTCAGAACTGAAGCATTCTGTTTCAGAAGCTTTAAAAAACCTAAACAACCAAAACCAACCCCTCCAAAAACCCACAAACCCCTGAAACTATAACCCCACAGAAGTTACCTTTGTAGAAGAGCACCACTATTTTTTGGAAGGCCTTCATGAAGTGAATGTTGTCATAACAATACTCCTGAATCTTCAACAGAAGAGTCAGCTCTGACTGACCTTGGGTGGTGAAGGCAGCAAGTAGAGGGCTGTATTGCTGTAACAAGAACAACACATTGGCACACAGAGAGCACTTCACATTTACCCCCTGACTCAAGCTGTTTCCATCAGCCACTGCTTAGAAATCTGCAACCATGGCCCCACCCCAGAGCAGCTCTGCAGCAGTCTCTGCCTCGGGCCCTTGGCCTGTAAGGCTCCTCAGCAGGGGGAGAATTCCCCATCTCATTCTGTCTCTGCACTAGCAGGGTTGTAGCCTTAACATTTAAAAGGGAGCTGCAGACAAAAGGAAAACCAAGCTCTGCCAAAGGGGTGCAGAAGTCCATACTGAAGTTACAATACCTTCAAATGCTTAATGGCTTGCTCTGCTACCAGCTCCTCCTTTTTGTTCCACTCCACTGTGCTCATTACACTTGACCAGATTATGGCTACCACAGTCTGTTCTGAGATGTTGTTTTTCTTCATCTCCTCCTTCACGTACAAGATGATCTGCCAAGAGAGGAAGAGTCAGCACAAAGGTCACATATGACACTGAACTAAATTAAAATGTCTCTTCTAAAGGTAACCCAGAAGGTTTCAGAATGACAACCAATCTCCTTGATCATACAGCAGGATTCAGGACATTAAGGGAAGACCACAAAGCTAATACCAATGCCCCCCAGTCCTCATTTCTGTCCTTAGTGTGAGCTAAGTTCTGTATGAAAGAGGGACAGGCACAGAAAGCACCTCCACCTTGTCTGCAAACACCTACATCCTTGAATGGATCTCCCCGTGACATCTGCTCCTGCAGCTCCTTCTGCAGCTCCTTCCGAGCTCCTATGGATTGCTGGTTCCGAACATACTCAGAAAGTTCCTTTAGTCCTGCTTCAGTGAAGTACTTGGAGAAGTGTTCAACACTTTGTTTGTTGGCTGGGAAGAGTTCCTGAAAACAAAGTTTACAACTCTTTTGTAAAAGAAATGCGTGTTGAGTACTTTGCTGGCAAATGCTGTTTACCAAACCAGCTCACGGAGCAGCAGAGTAGTTCCAGAGGTACTCACCATGAGCCTGTTGTCCATGTTTACTTTGCGAAGACTGACAGCCACTGCATTGATATCTTTCTCGTTTATCCACGATTTGAACAGCTTGACTGCAAAAGCTGCAGAAACACCTGTGCAGTTGGAATAGTTCTATTATTAGTGGAATTCAAAACACAGGGAACCAGACTTGAGTACAGGGTACCTCATTTGTCAGACTGTGCTCAGAGCTGTAGCTGTGCTTCCAACCAACCCCAGCACAGTCTGCACTACCTCTCCCTGCCCAAGGGCACTGCGGCCTCCAGCACACTGGACTTTTCCTACCACTCAGCATCACAAAGTCTTCCCTGTACTAAACTCAACTCTTCTTGCTGCAATTTAGGAAGGAACCTACAGACATGACACACCTTTTGCATCCTGCAAGGTCCCTCTCCAAAATACAGTAGTGCCTTGTTGGGCAACTCTAGTGACAGCAGTGTCATGTAGGGAAGTCCTACACACAAGCTTTCTCAGGAAACTAATTTTCTGAAGTTTTAAGATCTTCCAGGTTGTGGGGCATCACATCTAACCCTGTAGTCAATCTAACACCAGAGGAAGCTCATGAGGATGTACTGCCATCACAATTTCCACCTACTTGTCATGGTTCTGCCTCCCCTTCCTAAGGGAGGAGCTGGGCCACCCTTACCTTCTTTAACCAAGTTCTCATTGTAGAGACTGTTGAGGATTGATGCATTGAGTGTCCCATTGGCAAGCAGAATACCCGTCAGCATGGCCAGTTTGTTCCGCTCAGATTCTGAGAACCCTTTCAGGAACAGCAGCAACTGCAGGACAAGTAAGAAGAGCTGCATAAAACCACCATCCCTCACTAAACTTTGGCCACTGCCTCTGTGTTGAACACTTTTGTTTCATCAAGCCAGCAGAAGTACTAGTCACTGCTAGTCCTGCAAGCCAGCCACTCTTCTATGAAGAACTTACAAGGGTTGTACTTTAATAATCCATTTTATAATGTAACCCTTCTACAGAGTGATTAACTAGCAGAATGTGAAGGTTTATTTGTCTGCTGATAAAAAAACACTCCATACCTTTTTGACTTCATCTTCAAAGCCTTTCTCCAGGTACTTGTAACGCCTGATTAGCTTGTTAAAAACCTAAAAAGATAGAGTACATTACCTTTTGCTGTGAACTATCATTTGATTAGAATTTTAAAAAACTAAGTTCAATAAAATAGGTCTGAACTGTTTAGAGCACTTGCAGTTTGGAACACTGCTACTCTACCACTTCCAGTACTCTTAAAGCCATGAATTATTTTTACCTTAACTTAGAATTACACAAACGTTTAATTTTTGACCATTAAACAGCTTTAAGTTCAATTGTCCTCATTTCAGAACTAACCTGAGCAAATGCTTGCATGGTTTCTAGGTCCTCCTGTGCTGCAAACACACAGACGTTTGTGCGTGTCATGTCGTCTGCCAGGGTCCCACCTGGGGCTGCAGGAGGATTTCAGCATTAGTGGTGCTACTCCCAGGGAGAGCACTCAGCAGTCTCCACAGCACAACTCCAACACCCGTAACATGCAACGCGTTGGCCTTTCCTGATGAACTCAATGACCACATCACCACAGACACCCCTGCAGTTCCCTCTGTTCCACTACTGCACCAGAACTTTAAAATCAGCTTAGATTTGAACACTTAACTATTCTGGCCCCCTACTGCTAAGGGGATTGACAACACATCTCCTTTCCATATGAGTAAGTTAACAAGGCCATATGAGCTCCTCTTCCCTTAAAGGAAGCCACTGAAGCTGCTTAATTCCAGGAAGTGTCTTTTTAGTGTCTGCTGCAATAGTGCAGCTTTGTGCCTTTTCTGTGACAGTCAGTCACAACAGTAGGCTGAAACACATGCAGTTCAAAAGTCAGTGCTGCAGAGATGAGCTTGAAACTTTAGTTATTTAGGCCGCTTCACTAATGAAGGTGCATTCAGGTCACCAGCTTCAGTGCCAGAACACCTCATCATCCATTTCTATGCCATTCTACATACAATGGAGAGCCTTTGTTATGTATTAGTCAGGAACATGACTTTAAAACCAGACATGAATATTTCAGGTAATAATATTAAAAGCTGGTAAGGCAATTGGATGTCAGTTTTTATTCTGGCCTCCTCTGACTGAAGATCAGAGCTGGTCTTCTTAGTTACCTGTTACAAAGAGGGAGTTGAGTAAAGCACCCCACATCACCATTAACACAGCAATGCCTTCTTCCCTTCCTCATCAGCCTCATTCCTAGAAGGAACCCTTCCTAAAACAGGGTGCACTGGTTAAGACTCTTGAATGCAAACCCACATACTGTAACAATTACAGTAGGTGCTTAGCTGGTTGGTGAGCATCTGTTTCTCTATGCTCTCTCTACAGAGTTTGTACCTGAGTTTACAAGACTTTTCTTCATCACTTTTCACTTCCTCAGTCCCTGTGTTTTCTGCTGACTTGACCACCCTCTCATTTCTCACTCCCTGATGTCTGCTAGAGCCCATGACCTCACTATTGTCAACAACAAATCATTTCTAATAGCATATCCAAGACTAAGCACTTCAGATTCTTCTGTAAACAAGTCTCTTTTCCAAAATAACAGGGCAGGGTGCACAGACCATAGAATCATGTCAGAATCTTTCAGGGCAACTATGGTCTTGTTACCACAGACCACACACCTGAAACAAGCATTCATCCCTCTCTCATCATTAGAAGTGATTTTGACCAGAGTCAAGATCTACTCCTCATAATGAACCCAACCAACAAACAAAACCAACCCCACCTACCACACCCAAAAGTCTAAAGTACTTTCTTCTAAGCAGAGTTTGTACAATCTACACTTCAAGGAATGCAAACAGGCTCAAGTAAAACTGAGGCAGGTTATACAGAGTGTTTCTACAGTAACTGCTCAGGCACCAAGATGGTCAGGTGGTTTACCACAGATTAACTTAAACCTTGTTCTACACTCTCAATGGGCTCTTTAGCAGAGATTTTACACTGAAAGAAAACAGCTTTTACAGAGTGAAGCGAAAGAAGCTGACAGCAGCCACATCAAAGGGACTTACCCAGCATTCCACCAGCCACCAGGATGTCAAAAAGTGTTTCTGCATAGCGGCGATAATCAAGTTTTGCACCAGAAGCATCAAGAAACTTTGCTACTGCCTCCAAATCAGTGCCAGTTTCAGTTAAACCTTGAATAATACAGTCCTGGAACTGAGTAGGGTCAAACCTCTCTTTTTCATCTGTAAAGCAAAAGTGTTGAAATAAGATTTCCAAGAAGACTTCTTTGTGATGATCATTACTTGGCTCTAATAAAGCTTATGTGACTTCTCAGTTTGATTCCTATACCCCTATTCTCATGTTAGATCACTCTTTCCCTCCAAAACCAGAGACTTAGCTCATGCTGGAAGGCAATTTTTAATACGTGCCCCTCTAATTTTGTACATTTGGCTCCATTACTCATGTTTTATCTCAGCTTTTTGGGCCTCTGTTTCAGATGATATCTGACTGACAAACTGCATACCGTCATCACATCCAAATCATCTGGCAATTCACTTTTTGGCTATGAAGACCATCCCCTCCTCTTAACCTGCAGCTCAATTTGAGGCAATGATTTTCCTCAAGTGCTTGGGGAAAATGTAGACATAAGAGCTAACTTAATGGACTGTAACTGCAGATCTATTTAGCAACCTTTGCTGTTGTTAAGCAGAACACACCTGATGTATCTTCATATCTGACACATCAGCTGATCATTCCCCTGTTTTTACTACAAGCAGGGCATAGTGAACATGTAACAAATCCATCCATGTAACTAAACTTGATGTCATAAAGAGGTCTTCAATTCTCCCCATCTCAATTTGTCCTTAGATTATGGAAATCATGAGATGAAAAGCTTCCAAAGATGAGAGAACTCAACTGCAGATCTTACTTTGAGTACTGTCTACAACAGCTTAGCCAATTCTGTTAGCAGCCTAGTAGGACATACTGGTGTCCAGTGTCAATGCAAGTATCAACACATTGGTAACAGTTGGGTGCAAGTTTGGAAATACTCAATCAGGTTTTTTCCAGGGCAGACCCATGGAGCTCACTGTTCCAGAAGAGTTGCTTCACAGCAAACTATGGTTCAATGATTAAAAAGAGACTAAACCCATGGCTGCTGGCATTTCATCTGCCAGACACACCACAGCAAACTCTATCATTCAAGAGATTTTCAAGGTGCTCTGACATTCAAACAGGTTCCATAATTCAAGTGTGCTCCTGCACGGACAGCACCCCTAAAGCTGCCTGTTAGAGCTGGGACACTGCCAGTATAAAAGTAAAACTGTACTGAAGAGAAACCCTGAGAGCGTCCCCACTTTCTCTTCCTGTTGGAAAAAGCTCCACCAAAATACTAAGTTATTCATCACACCTCTTCAGTCACTAACTCTTCTTATGCAAGTAACTGTGCATGTAGAGAGACAGGCCTTTGCATATCCCATACTTAAGGGCTTTTTAGGATGCTGACTGGAGGATGGGTGGATTTGTGCTACTTTGTTGTGGGTTTTTTCTGTCAATTTTTAAAAATTTAAAAGAGGACAATGTAACTCTTATCCAGTGGCTAAGACTGAAATTCTTATTACTTTACATGCTCTTTAGATGTATGGATTACTCTGCAACAAGCCTGTGCTGGAGCTCCCCTGTAATTCAGGGGTACTAGATCCTTCTGCTTGCAGGCTAAACACACTCAGGACAGTTCCAGAATGACCATCTTTTAGGGGAAGGTTATCACAGTAAATTCAGCAACAATTCTGACTGCCAAATATTTTTATTAGTGCAGAGAAAATTCCAGTCAGCCTCAAGACTGCATTCAGCACGGTTTCACATAAAAAATGTATGGTGAGCACATGAAAGCACTGGTTTGTTTACTGACAGAAACCGATGTTTTACCGTACACACAGCGCTGGCAGCCGGTCCTGGCAGCACGCACGGTGCGGTAACTCACCTCTTTTTCTGGTTTTAAAACGCTGGCCCGATAGTGTCGGCTTCTGCGGCTTTTGATTATTCATAAAAGACACCCTGCAAAGAAGCAGAAACAGCCGTGAGGACGCTGCAGGCAGGGGCCGCGCTGCCCTCTCGCCCCCGCTGCGCCGCTCCTCCCTGCAGCTCCCGCGGCGCTGGGCGGCTGCGGGNGGCCCGAGCTGGCGGTGCCTCCGCCGCCGCCACCGCTGCCCCGCTCCTGGGTACCCGTGCAGGGGAGAGAGAAGCGCTACACCACCCCCCTGCCCCGGCCTCCACCGCAGCGCCGCGCCGCGCGGCCCTTACGGCCCAACTACCGCAGCCGGCTCCAGCCGGCCGCCCCTCCGCCCGAGCCCGTCTGCTCACCGACTTTAAGGCAGAGAGAAAATGCCCGAGCGGCCCGGAGCGGAGACGGGCAGGAACGGCAACGAGGAGCGGCGACAACGAGAGCTCTGCGAGCGGAACCGACGCCAGAGGAAGAGGGGAGGGCCGCGCTGCGCCCCGCCCCGCCCGAGAGGATGGAGGGAAGGGGCCGGGAGCGGGGCGGGCTCTCTCGGGGCCGCATGTGCTGCCCGCATGCCGGCTCCTGGAGCTCTCTGCCCCGCCAGCGGAGCTGCCCAGCCGAGCCCCACCCCGGGGTTACTGTGCCCGGGAGCCAGCGCCTGGTGCCCCCCGCGCTCCCCGGCCCTGCGGCGGAGCCAGACCGGCACCGCAGGGACCCCTCCCCTCGGCCTGGCCTGGTCTGCGGCCCGCGGAGCGTAGCTGATCAAAGTGCCAGGGGCTGCACCGGGTCCTGCGGTGCATCGAACTTCAATACAGCACCTGCTGTGCTGCTTGACCCTAGATTTGCTGTTGTAATAATTTCTTCTTTCAGAGTCTGGTGGTAACAGCACCATACAAGCACTTGATGTACTGTGGGCTGTGCAGACAAGACTATCAATTGCAAGCTGTGCCCATCTGACGCAGCAAAGTCCCGGGCTCCAGAAGCGCAGGCCTTTCTACTGCCGTTCAGACACGGGTTCTTTCACTAGCAATCACCTCAACAGGTCTCATCCTACCTTCAGGCTGTAGGGCAGTCTGTCAGCAGACAGCATGAACACACCCGCTGTGTTAGTGGTGGCCCTTTAAGTCCTATGTAAAAAAGATGGGCTGCCAAACTCACACAGCATCACAGAGCTGGAGAGAACATGGGGAATACTCTCCGTGCTGGTGTAGGACAGGAGATGCAATTGCAGCTCAGTTCTTTGCTCCCCAAAAGTCCAAGCCACCAAACCAACTTAGAGAACGCAAGCTTCCTTCTTGGACCGTAGGCAGCGGCAAAGTTCCATCAGATTTAAGTGCAACGTCCCTGTGACTAAAGTTCTTGAAATGACCAGTTATCAGGTGTATAAATGGAACAAATCACTGGGCTGCAGTAGGGAAAACACAATCATTCTTATTATCAGAAGGAGCCAGATTTCATTTCATACCATTTTTGTTACTATTTCGTCCTTAAAACAATACTGGTGATAGATCCCAGTGCCATGAAATAGCAGTACAGTACCTTACAGATTTTATTCCAGAAACATTTTTCCAGATTCCAGTTAAGAGCCCGATGAAATCCCCAAAGTACTGATTTCAAAAATACCCCATTCAGAGGAAGCATTTTCACCTTAGTATTAGCAAATATTTGTCCATTAACTCTAAACCCAAGGCACTGATTACACTGGTGCTCATTCTAAAATGAGAGCATTTGTCTAAATCAAAACTAATTAAAAAGCCAAGAAGAAAAATCAGAAATTATTAACACCACATTTTAAGGAAAGGAAACACAAAGATATAACGGTTCCTGTTGTCAGCTCCCTAAAGTCTTTGATATGACAAAGCTGCAAGGCCCATTACCAAAGCTGAGCTTTTCCCATTAGCTGTAGATTCTCACACTTTACCAAGAGAAAAGAACAGGAAAATGTTACCAGCGTAAAGGAATAAGATCTTTTTGTATCTCTACAGATTTAGATTAAATGTGACTTATTTGAGGGTGTGTGCAGGTCACACTCTCTTCTATACTATGCTAATTTAAGCCTGCACTGCCATCATTGAAGTAAATGAAAATAAATTTGTGTTTATATAAATGAGCAAGGATCTGAACTAATGCAATACCTGTTCAGTATCTCCACAGTTGTTTCTTATGCTGGTGTTTTGCGTACAGAATGATGTTGATAAATGTGTTCTTACTGTTAATTTTATGGCTTTGAATTATCTACTATCAAAGCTGAATATTGATTTGTGTGCATACCTACACTGGCTCAGCTCAGCCATTTCCTTTGCTCCCTCTCAAATACCTTTACGTTTGTTTTTCAGACTCCTCTCCTCATGGGGAAATGTTCCATCAAGATTAATACAGCTGTCACTGTATTTAAAACCTCCTTTCCAAAACAATGTCTGTCAGTGCCAGTTGTTTGGCACTGCTGAGTTAAACTGTGAGCTGCCACACCTATAAATGAACTCATGTTGTCCTGGTTCCCCTCCTGGCCCTCCGCTCCACCTTTCCCCCTTGGTCACCTGCTGCACATCTGCTCTGCACACCTGCTCATGGTTGCTCTGGTTGCTATATGGTTGCTATATTGTTGCTATATGCAGCCTCCCCTCTGTTGGGAAAGCAGCTGGTACTGGGATCCTGCCCTGCTGCTTAACCCTTCCTACCTCCCTCACCTTGTGCCCTCTCCTCACCTAGGGATGAATGCATTAGCTTTGTCCTGCTTCACCATTTTGCTGGAAAGAAGGGGCAAAACTGTGGGTAAGGCAGAAGAGGAGTGAGCTATCAATGACAAGGCAGTGACAGAACAAGAGGACACAGTCTCAAGCTGCACTAAGGGAAATATAGGTTGGATATTAGGAAAAAGTTTTTCATGGAAAGAGTGGTAAAGTACTGGAATGGCCTGCCCAGGGAGGTGGTGGAGTCACCATCGCTGGATGTGTTTAAACAAACATTTCTCTCATGAAGAAAATCAGTAGAAAGAGTTCTTTGGAACCATGTACAGTTTGGATGTAACTGTGCAGTTACAGTGCACATTAATGTGTCAATAGCCATCCAATACGTCAGTGCCTTTGAAGACCAATATTTCTGCTTATTTACCTCCCTGTAGATAAGAATACTTCTTTCATAATATCCCATGTAGCCATACTATCAGCAGTCAGGATGGTCAATTGCTGAAATTTCTAGCTCCCAGGAAATTTTTAAAACACTTAAAAGTCAGCAGACAGCTTAATATGCTTCAGTCCCCAAGAAATCAACAACCCATATTTGCTACATTTATAGAATTTACTGAGACAACTAGACAAAAGAGCCACTTGTAAAGTGGCAGGGAGGAATCTCTGTTAATAATGACTGAGAAGCAGATGAGATTTGCACTGCAGAAAACAAAGTGCGTGTCTGAATGTGATGACTCCTTGGAGTGTGGACACCTCAGTACTGCAGGTGGAGAGATGGCACTGCCTGCAAGGTTTGGGCAAGATTTTTGCAAGGGTTGACTTGCCTGGAATGAATAAGCACCTGTGCTGGTGCAGAGGTACAGAGGACAACAAGAGACAATAGAGCTCCCCCTCCCAGTTCAGTAGATCTGTAAGCTCCCTGCTTCAGTACATCCCAGAATTCACAGATATTTTGGGCTGTTATCAACATGTGGGGTTACAAGCTGTCCTTGACAAACCCATATGTAAGGACTTAAAGAAGTACTTGCTTGTGTCATAACACTGTCCTCTTAAGATAATACAACCTGAGATAAGCACAGCTTGCACAGCAGGAAGGAGATGATTCCAGATCTTACAGAGGTAAAGGCTTGGTTAGCATCTGGGCAAAAATTCCCACTGGGACAAAATATGGGAAAGGAAACAAGTGCTTATACACATGCTATCTCAAATTATTGGAATGGCATGTATGCCCCATGGATAGCCAGGACCTGGACTGTAGAAAAGTAGTACTTCCAGAAGAATGACTGTGGGATTATTGACTTTGGCACAGGGTCTCATTTGCACCTTAGGTGGGGCAGAGGCATTTCTTATAATCAGATCGTAACACCAAACAGTGAAACTAAGAAGATGTTTCAAATCAGAAAAACTAATTGTGGCAGCAGCATTGACATTTAATTTATTGACTTCTAACAACATATAAAAGCCAAATTAATACAAAGAAAGTGCAGAAAATGAAGTAAACCCCAAAAAGGCTTCAGCCGCCTAAATCACTTTCAGTACCACTTCCAGTGATTACAAATACTATTACCTGCCTGGTCTCAAGCTGTATCATATCTTCCAGTCCTGTGCTCTCCTGTGCCATGTCTCTACTGTCTTATGACATCTAAAATGATCTAGACACCATGTTTAAGCAACTGCATTTCACTGACTCATCATGGTTACAGAGACAAATTGAAACAATAAACATTTCATATCTTAATAGCCAATGCAAAAGCTGTTTAAGTGACTGACCTGATTTCTGTCACAGATACAGTGTCAGCTCAACAAACGAAGGGAAGACAAGAGAAATTGTGGAACACTGAGAGGCACTGAAATGATAAGAGCCTGCAGACTGACATGTCATCCCTTCTCCCATTCAAAGCACACTGAACTCCATGTTAATTTTCCCATTGTGTTCAGAGGCTTTTGGCTTGCTCCATGAGATAAACTAAGGTTCTGGTGGAAATTACAACTCTGTCAACTTTTGGGATAAAATTCTATATATCTAGGCCAGCCATGGCAACTTGCCTGGCATAGCAAAAGAGAATCATAACTCTTATTTCTTGCATGTTTTTAACACAAATATACCTGTGCCAAAAGATTCTAAACCAGCTTTACTACAAAACTTCTGTTCAAAAAGGTTCTGAATCCAGCAAACAAGGTTCTGATTCTTTGACAAAGATCTCTGCACTCGCACTTCACTGCAAGACTCAAATCTAAATTAGAAAATTAGCTGAAGCCATTACAAAATCATTTATCATATGAAGTTGTTGAGTGTAATACATGGCAGTAAGTTATCTAGTGTACCTTTATATTTCATTCTAACTTTTGTCTCTTGCAGTGTTTGAGCTGTGCTGATCAGCAGATCTTGTTGAAAATATATGGTTCAAATGCAGATTTATTTCTAACAATTAAATGCAGTCATTTAAGCAAAATACTGTAGTGAGTACACTGGAGGAAGAATGAAGATAAGGATGTAAGATATAAAGTGCATATTTTTGGTAGCTGATTCTATTCAGAAAAGCAGAAAATACTTTTATCCACGTGTTGTTGATCAGTGTGTCTTGGGGCAGTAAAGCAGTTTCCCATTCCGGTTTTGTGCACTATGGTTTGTCATTCACACAGATGTGACCCGAGGAGGAAGCAGCTTCTTTCTTTGCCATCTAAGACATAAGGAAGAAATGACAACAGTGAGTTTATTTGACGGGCAGCCTCCCAACACTGCCCTTATCAGGTGCCTCCAAGTCAGTGATAACTGGGATTAGGACTAAAGAGGGATGGAGAAGCATATTCCGTTCTCTGTGGACTTCACCTCCTGCAAGTTCCTGCAGTGAGAGTAAACCCACAAACCTACTGATTCAGGGGCCAATGGTGCCTCACCACAATCACAGAAATACCATGGGAGTATCTGAATGAGAGCATAAGAGTTTCCATAGCAGAGCCTCAGAGGTTCATGGTACAGCATGGATTTATATGCTGGCAATGACCTTGCTTCACTAAGTAAAAACTTTCACAGAAAAAGAATTGTAATAGCAGTGGGAACATGACTACAGAGAACAGTTGCAGAAAACAGAGCATAAAGGATCAGCCTTATATGAAGTGTATTGCCTCGTTTGTTTTTCTTTTGTCTCTTTGTGTTAGCCCTGAGTTAATTACTTTTCTCCCAAAGGGTACTGGGCAAGGAGTACTAGAATGAAGTGGCAGTGCCAGCATGCAGTCAGTGGGGCAAAGCACCTGGAAGGAGACCGAAGGTGCTTAGAGGCTGATCCATTGCATGTTAATAAGATGAGCTATTTAATCCTCTATGGGATTTGACATCCAGAAGAAAAGAGGAAAGTTCAGGGAAAGAGAGGGTTGTAAAAATTATGTAAATTTCAAATAAATAAAATTATACAAAACCCAGGGAAACTCCAATACAGTGTTTGAATGGCATTTGTTGAAATAACATGTGTAAATGAGACCTATTACCAGACAACTCAATTACAAGGAGCTGTATATAAAGCATGACTGATTGGAGCCATCATTAGGCACTCAATCATTTAGGGGTGCCAAAATCAGCAAACACTCCTACCCAGCCATTGTTAAACAGAGCGTTCCCCACCTTCTCTTCCCATCTCAGTAAAGGCATCAGCGCAGTTTGCCCGTATTTGCTCAGCTGTCAGGGGGCTGTTCAGTGCAAAGGTCTTTTTCAGTCCTCTTTCGTTCCTCACACCAGTTACTGCATCTCTCAAAGCAAAGAACACAGAGCATCCCAAGAAAAATCCTGCCTCACCTATGCCCTGAAAAAGATTTTAAAAAGCCACTCTCGTATATATACACACATACAGTCCTATTTTTATTGCACAGTACACACAAATAAGCTGCACACTCTCAATGATACTATGAATTCTGCATCAATTAATACTTTTATTCTAAATTTTCAGTTTATCAACGCACTTAGAAATCTGGTTTTAAATTCATCTTTCAGCTTCTGTGTATGGTCTGCTAACAAAACTGTAAAATCACTACTTGCCAACCATTAAAGTGACACAACAATATCTGGCTTTGAGTCTTATTAGCTTCCCTGATGTCATAAATAAAATTATTTACTGGACACTTGTTTGAAATGCTAAAGGAGAGGAACTGAAAACATGTATGTGTTTTATATCAAAGTAATTTCTCAGTTTTGCCTGGGATCTAAGAATCTGACCCTGTGATGATCTGCTTACCTTGGATGCATAGATGGCATAAGGATTTTGAGAAGATGACAGCAGGGAAACACTAAACTGTTCTGGAATATCACAAACAGCAGGGATCTTATACTGATCTGGACCCCGAGTATAGAGGACTCCTTCTGAAGAATATTTTACCTCCTCCATTGTGTACAGTCCAATGCCTTGAACAAAGGCACCTTCAATCTTTAAATAAGAAAAGAAATAGCATTTATTTACTCATGTTTGGTTAACCGAGAAAACTTCACCAAGAACTCATTTGTATCACTAGCTGTTACTGTAATATATGTGAGGGCTAATGCACTTCTGTTTGCTTCATGAGATTCTTCAACATTTTGGGGCAACTGTAATGGAAAAGTTTTCACACTCCTCTCTCATACCTGAGAAGACAAATGGTTGTATGATGAAGTGATAAGTAGACCAGCCTGCAATGAATAAAGATGTTTCCCTGCTATCAAATGGGGATGTCTCAAACAACTTGGAGACTGTAGATCACAAACAGGATTTAAGTCCAGCAGATAGAAGACATACACACATACTGGAAGTACTACAGGTTGAAACCATGGGTAAAATTCAAGCTTCTTTGACATCTACAGAGTTCTGAACTAATTCAATTGCAACAAGTCTATAGGCAAAAGACATTCTAATATGATCTATAATCTAATAAGAAATGAATGTTTTCTGAATTAATAAGGTGATCTTCATTTCAGATAAGAACAATAGTGTAATAAAAATAAGGCATCAGAAAATTCTTGGCACGTACCTGTCCTATATCCACAGCTGGATTTATGCTGCATCCAATGTCCATAACAATGTCTGTTCTGAGGTTCTGTTAATAAAATTCAAATTTATATCACCCAGAGAGATGGACTGAGCATTAGAAGACAATGTGGGTCAGAGTTGGTATTGAGTGAAATAAGAAATACTGAAACAGAGACCCCTCAATGTACATAATTTCAGAATAATTTCCAATATCTCATCACAAGCAAAATGAGCTTGTCTCAACTTTTACCAAAGTTTAGCCAGAGACAGCCCTGCCAGATTTTCCAATTGCTCAAGGAAATCCCCATAGTAATGCACAGATAGAGGGCATATGAACATCAGTAGACAGCCTTTAGAAGCCTGGAAATTGAATAGTCCTGGCAAACAGGGACAGAACAAGCAAAGAACATGTCAGATGTCAGCCATAACCCAAAAGGTGAACACATATGACATTCACATGTGTGTCAGAAGCGGGTTAATACTGCACAGCTCTCATTCTGCTCCACCTGTAATTCATATTTACATTGTTGATATATTTACTATCATGTGAAGACAGGTGAATTATTAAGCCCAAATCTGAATGATTGTTGGAGCAAGCCTTATTCACATTACTTTCAAAACTTCTCTGACATTCAGTTATTACCTTGTGATCTCCTGTTAGACAATTAATTTCAACCTCTGAACAAGAAGCTCCAAAAATAAAATATGTGAATGGGTGTCCTTCCCCTTTCTCCCAGTCCATGTATTCATTGTAACCTCTGATGGAAGACACAAAGTTCACAAGAAGAAAACTGACCACAATTTGCATGATAACAAAGCAGTAAGCATGTAAGTTTGAAACTGCTTGTGAAATCTTAAGTACAAAATCTAAAGTGAAATCTTAAGTAACAGCTCAGAACTTCAAAATCTTATGAAAGGCTACAGAGCACTATTAGTTTAGGTTTGATGCCTCTGGTATTTGTGTAAAATGTAGCAGACAATGAAGCTCTTTCAGTTCAGGAGAGTCTATAACCAGCATAATCCTAGAAATATACTAATAAAAGCACAGTAACCAAATACAGAATAAACACTTGAGATAGTGGTTACTGGGGTAATAGCACATAAAGGAATTTAGAAAAAGGGAGGAAAACTTGTAAAGACCTATAAAAGAATAATTTACAAGAGATAAATTAAGAAGGCAAAATTACAGAAACAGCCTACAGAAATGAAAGAGAGGGGGTTAAAAGAGAAATATTGAAATAAAGGTGTAATTACTTAGAAGTGAGTGGGATTAACTGAGGACACCATAGTAGCCAGGAATAGTGGGGTAAATCCAAGGACATGAGAGCACCTTGAAATGTGGTATCTGCCAAACATAGGAGCTATGTCACTAAGGTGTATTTTCTGACTATGTATGACTGAAATGTCTTTGTTGAGCATATTTAAGATTATCATAAAGCAATTATAGTACAGAACCATGCACTGCTAAAGGCATACACAAAATCCATATACTCAACTTTTCATAATCCATTTACCTCAGCTGCCTTTGAGATTCTTGGAAGTAGAGAATATGATTGGATAAGAACTAGATCAATACAGAGAACATAATTGGATAAAAACTAGATCAATGCAGGCTCAGGGATCTGCAGGTGTTTTTGGACACCATTAAATATAGATAGCAAAGTATGGCTGTTGTTCATTACTTTGGTGATATCAACATTCCTAAAGGGCTGTATAAGCAGAAAACATACTTTAGCAGGCTTAAGAGCAGGAAGGGACATTTTATTTGGATATTTCTCAGTGTTTTATAAAAGTATGGGTTTCCCAAGTGCTCATTCAACTTACTCCAGACTATCTGTCCAGAGACCTGAAAAGTTGCTATTGGTAAGGAAGAACCACCAGCAGAAGGAGAGAAGAGATAAGGCATAGCAGACTAAAAGAAAAGCTTTGCTTTGAATCCCACCTGAGTTATAGCACAGAAAATTTTCATTTCTGCCTCCTTATAAACACTGTGAAAGAATTCAAAGAAAAAGGACCAAAAGACTGCTTTGAGAGCAGTGGCAACAATGATATTTATAGCTTATATCAATCCAGCCTCCAGTAAATAAACTCTATCCCACTTTGCACATGACTGTTACAGGCAACAGTCCCTTTTTTGACACTTTCTGGTTTGCTAAATGTCAAATAATGGAGCAAAGTTGGCATTAAATATTCTTTTTATATTTTCTAGACAGTCCACAGAGGACTAGACATAAATTAACAACTAAACTTTATGCTTCCAACCCTCCACACATCAACAAATTATATAAAACATAAAATAAAAAATACATATTAGAAAGACCTATTAGACAGGATCTTTTCTTTACAGTATTATCTTCAGAAATCAGTCCTGGTCTAATTTATGCATTTTTAAGGAACAAAAATATATTACCTAAAATAGCCAGTAGCTGACAGGTTCACACTCTGTTTAAAAGCTTCTTTAATCTGTAAAACATAGCAGTGCTTGTGGTAAACCAAGGAAGGAGCCAGGAAGGAACACAGCATAGATACATTTACTGTATTTACATATATATACTTACCCACACATATTTACTTAAAACCCAAACTGTAAAAATTGTAAAGAAAGAAAGACAAGCTGAGTTAAGCATGTTTAGCTGCACATGGTGTCTAATTCTACAGAACTAAACCCCTCTTGCATGAACAATCTGAATTCTTTTGGCAATACAAGAAGGAATAGACCTGTCAACCGTGGTGTTCTTGCAGAATCTTTATTACTGGCAATGCTGTAGTAAGAAAGGGGGCTCAGTTTTTCTGATCAAGTTCAATAGAGATGGGTCCCTCTCAGTCAGATAATCAAATCTGGTTGGTGAGCCACTGATTATATTGGGTCATGTGTGCATGTGCAACCTTTTGCTTTTTCTTTAATAAACTGCCTTTATCTTAACCCACTGACTTGTTGGGGTTTTTCCATCTCATTTTCTTCCCCTATCTCACTGAGAAGGGGAGTGATAGAGCAGTTTGTTGGGCACCTGGAGTCCAGCCACGGTCAAATCACCACACTGACATAAATGATCTGCATGACCTATTTGCACAAAAATGACAGTTTTCAAGAGAAATTATGTTTGTAAAGTTCTGCCAGTTGGAAAAGTGACAGTATGAGGTCCCAAATCTATTCCCTTTGACTGATTCTTATGTTAGATTCACTCAGTTTACAAGTCAAGAATTTTTTGTGAGGTTTTTGACCAGTTTTACTGACTTTCTGAAATATAAAGTTACCTCTCTGCATATATTAACATTCCTTCTTTGGTCAGCCATTTCTGATAATATTTTTGGTGTGTCTGAATGATCCAAATTAATTGTATACCTATTAGAGGAGATTAGGTGTTTTGGATTAGTGTTTATTGTTATCCCTAAGCAGGGCTTACACAGAGCTAAGACCTTTTCTGCTTTTTGGACTGCCCCACTGGCAAGGACGCTGGAAGTGCATGGGATAACTGACCCCAAGTGACCAAAGGGATATTCCAGACCATATGGCATCATGCTCAGTATATAAAGTGGGGGGAAGAAGGAGGAACAGAGGGACATTTGAAGAGCTGGAGTTTGTCTTCCCAAGTAACCATTATGTGTGATGATGGCCTGCTCTCCCTGGGGATGGCTGAACATCTGCCAGCCCATGCAAAAGAGTGAAAGAATCATTTGCTTTGCTTTGGTTTTGCTCTACCCATTAAACTGTCTTTAATTCACCTCACAAGTCTTCTAGCTTTCACTCTTCTGACTCTTTCCCTGATTCCACTGGTGGGAGAATGAGTGAGCAGTTGTGTGGTGCTTGGTGGCTGGCTGAGGTTACACCACAACATATTGTAACCCTTTAGACATAGGCTGTGGACCTAATCTGAGACTAAGCAGACCTGGCTGCATCTAGACTCCTCTGAAAAGTTTAAAAAGCCAGGGGATCCCACTCATGACTTAACAGGAGGGACCATAGCCTGATTTTACTATGATCCATTGTAACAGATGATAGATTTGTTACTTGGATATTGCACTGGCAATATTTAAATACTGTACTAGCAAGAAATCCAATTGTTATCATCCACATAACCATTTGTGCCTCACCAAGAGCCTTCTCTTGACTTTCACTTTTTTGTGAAATAGCCTGTTTCTACAGTTTTTAACTTTAGAATTATTAGGCTGAGCAGATTTATAGACTGCAGTACACATATCACAGTTTCTGCCAGCACTCAAACACATTCAGTAGGATTTACAGGTCTTACCCAATCATTCCAAGTCCCTGTTGGGTTCTTCTTGATGATGGGCTGCAGGCGTTTCAGAAGAGTTTGGCAAGCATCCTGGTGAGAACATATCACAAAGTCAACACAAATACATTTGGTACCATTCAAGTTATGTTCTAGTTACTACTTAATTAATATATGCTTTACTGTCATCTTAGTTTGAAAAAGTATTGCAGGAAGTGTCATGTTAACTACATAGAGTAAAACTTCTAAATGGTTCAATTACAAAGGCTGGGATCTGTATGAATCAGTAGATTTCAAACATGAACAGGGTGCAAGATTTGTACGAGACTAGTTAGCTTGTTAGATGAAACAGAGATTTTGTCAAGTATAAGCCTTTTTGGGAAAGTCCAGATCATATTCTGAAAACTCATAAGCACCATTACTGAGAAACTGCCAAGTCATGTTTCTTCTTGGCGATCTCCAGCAGTATTATTAGTAATCCCAAACTTGATTTTTATGGGATCACTGGGGCCTAAAGATTGGCAAGCATACACCTCAAGGAATAGGGTATTTTTTCCAGCTAAATACTATTCTTTACCTTCACAGCCATGCCATTGACATCTGTCCCTGCAGATCCTACCGAGCCACATGCATTGGGAACAGTTGTTGTGCTCGTTTCACAGAAGTGAATACATGACATGGGGATGTTCAATTCCCGACTGGCAACCTGTTCCAAGAAGAACAACATAGTCTTTGTTTTAGAAAAAATCTAAACACTCTAACAACTCCCCAGTATTTGCTAGAAATAATTGCAGTAATTGCAGGAAAGATAAAAATTTTAGCAAGTTCTCTTCCAATTTCCAGATGAAATCATTCTGTCCAATTTGGTAGTATTAAGAAACAGAAAAGGACAATGTTCTAGCTGTACTCAAACTCTGGATTGAGATGCTGAAGTCCAACAATCATTCCTGATTTTCCTGCTTATACCCTGTAAGACTTAGAGCGAATTATGCAAGCCCAGGTCCCAAACTTTCATTGACTTGATAATATCTTTACATATCTGTCTCAGAATTATCCATTAACCAAACAGGACCATAATGTTATCATCATGAGTATACCAATCTGAATAATCTCTGCCTTTTTCACTATGGATTCTATGGGATCAGCCTCCAAAAATCTTATTTCTAATAAGCCTCTTCACATGCTATTGGAAGAAAACAGTTTGTTTTTTCTTTCTTTCTGCCTCTATGAATTAATGAAGGTACTTTTGCTTTCTAACTCTATCAGTGTAACAAAGTAGTGGCTATACTGATAAACTGCTGGTACACTAAGTAACCAAAAAGAAAACTTTCACACTGTTTATCTGCATGACAGATAATGCACACAACAGTATTTATTTAGATCACTTGTTACCTGGATCATTTTGGTATGAATACCTTGCCCCATTTCAATTCCACCATGTGTCAGAAGCACAGACCCATCAGTATAAATATGAACCAGTGCAGCAGCCTGAAAAAAACCCCAACAAAATCAAGATCAGACTAGTGAGGAATGTGTTGCATGTGGTGATGATTTGAATTTTAAAAAGACAAAATGTTTAAGTGTATTTGAGTTTATCTGTTTAGTGCTTTTGAATAGAAGGCAAAATTTGAAAGTCTACTTGCTGCTCTTCCTCTATAATGAGCTTCGAAAGAAAAAAAATACAAATCCTTGGTGGTCTGTTTTTCCTATTAGTAGATTCTACTAATCTGGCAACAGTATCTCAGTGGTTCCAAAACAAGCTTGAGAAAACCCCTCACTAGCAGCTACAAGTGCAATTTTCTGCAAGTTTCATTTTCTTTCCTATTGCCATGTGAGAGCCCTGGAGGTTTTAAAATGGCATAGGTTGAATTTGTGAATGAGATTTTCTTCCTGGACTCAGCTAGAAGTATCACTGTAGACTACAAAGACCCTGTGACTGTAATGCTGAACAGAGACAGCCAGTTTGATATGACATAAGTCAGTCAATCAATTAATTTTCAATCAATAGAATGTTTCCTGTTTCAGAAGCACTGGACACCTACATTAAAAAAACCCCACAAGGATCAAAAATACTACTGTCCTTTTTTGCTTCCTTAACCTTAGCCTTTGATGGCATCAAAGCATTTAAGTCTTGAAGAGCGGCATCCCATAGTAACCTCATGGGCAGAAAGAGGAGGCTCAGAACTATTTCTGGCGTGGAAAACTTGTTCAATTAACATTTTGTTCTTCTAAGTGCGTTCGACTCACTTATTCCAGCGCTGCACCACAACAGATGGGACTAGCCTTTAAGTAGGCAGGGTCCAAGCTGTGTGGGTCCTGAAAACCAAAGAGCTTTGATCTCAGCTTGAAAAGAGCTACAGGCTGCTACAGCCTCTTCAGGGAACAATCATCAGGAGGATGATCATTTCCCAGGAAAAGATAACATATTTGTTTTGTATGCTAAGATTAAGTGACTGTAATCTTCTATGGATAAAATGCTTAGCTCGCCTTCTCTTAATGAAACTCACCTGAGAAAGGTAAGGTGTGCCAAATCCAAATGGAAATTTCATTGGTACAATGGCAATCCCTCTTTTCTTCCAGTAATTTTGTTTGTTAAATTCACTGATAGCTGCTCTCCTACTGTAATATGCAGATTTCTGCATACATTCGTTCCAACACCGTATTAAATTCTGTGGATCAAGTTCTTGTTTGAAGTGTGTCTGGTCGTTCTTCTTATACATATTTATTTCTCTAATCTGAAAAAATGAAATTAAAGCTATCACACAATCCTGTTCAAGGCAAACTGACCATCTGGGGAGACTAACAGACAACAAGATCACTGTATGTTTTTTGAATATTTACCAGTTTCTAAGACCATGCTATTCTCTCAACCCACCAGACATTGATTTAAAAAAAATATTAATTTCAGCACAAATTATGTTTGACTTAGAAATGTCTTGTTCAAACAGTTAAACAAATCAAAAGGTTTTTAACTCTCCAGTTCCATAGACTTCATTTCAGGAGAGAAGATGCTTTCATTTAGTCACCTTTTCTGGTGATAAACCAGTTTTATCTGCAATGTCTGTTATCCAAGTTTCTGTCACGAGTCCTGATTGAGGAAAGCCAAAGCCTCGGAATGCTGTATTTGATGGCAAGTTTGTTTTGCAGGCATAAGCCCAGCATCTCAAGTTGGGAATCTTGTATGCATTGTCCATTTTTAATAAGGATACTTCTGTTACCTGAGGTAGGGGACAAAAAGATTTAGTTTAAAGTCAGAACAGTGCTTCTTTCAAATTTACATTTAAATCTTACTCATCTCTTATATAAAAGACCTTAACTTGAGACAATTAGCTTTAAAATTGAGTTTCTGGCAATCACAGGTAGTAAGAGCACTCACACACAGATACAGACTTCATTAATACATTTTTCATGCAATATATTAATTTTCAGGGGGTTTTGATACAGAATACAGCTGATTTTACTTGTACTTGAATGTTATCAGTAGTTAAGGATGCAACAGATATGTCATTTTATGATTGATTTTGCTCCTACTTTAATACCAAAAACCACACAAATTAAAAATAGGCAGATTGGATTTAAAGCAAGAGTAGCTATAAAAGGAACTGATGAAAGCATTCTGAACTATCACATCCATTGGAAATCCACACTTAAGGTTTAATTCCACCAGAAAGCGCATGTACTGCAGCCAACAGTGTCTTCTGGTCCCTTAGTTTTTCATTTAGAGGCTTTACATGACAAACACAAAACCACACGAAGAGGAAAATACTATACTAGACACTTCAAATTAGGCTCTAGGAGTCAGTATTTAAAAAAAAAAAAAATTGATGCCTGATGAAGAGGCCACTGTCTCTCTTCAGTGTTAAGTAGATTTCTCAGAATGACAAATTTGAGCCTCAGTTATTCCTGCTAGGTCCAGTAGCTTCACTGTATCATTTAGGATTTCATCTTAAGACAGTTCTGACATGATCTGCATTAACGTACATGCTTCTAATAATGGATTTTTTCCAACCTAGGCTATTTTTCAGAACCAGGTTGGTCAGCAATACCACAGGCAGTTACACTGACAGATTTCAGGATGCAGAAAATATTCAGAGGTGGGGCAATGACAAGCAGATGATGGATAGTACAGCAAACATTTCAGTTACAGCTAGAATAGCCTGTAAAACACAAATACCTAGTGATGATATCAAAGCAAGAAACATTTTATACTTTGCAGACCTTTAAGTGAGGAACTGAGGTATACAGCACAATAAATGCTGACCCAGTACAGAAATGTATAGGGATAGCAACAGGATAACTATCACTATGAAATTTCTGAAGGCCAATAAAGGTCTTCTCAGCCTGAAGATACAAAGCTTTCATCAGGGTCACATGCAGGTACCATGCATTTTAAAAGGAGTACATTGTTAGTTGAGATGTTCATAACAGAAAAATAAGCCTGAAAAAATATTCATGAAGTGAATGTGTAGGACAATATAAGAAAGTAGTAAGATGCTTCATGAAATTTAATAAGGAAATGTTAACCTGCTCAGTGTAGATTCTTCCAACAACCCACAATCCCTATATCAAAAGTCTATATGATTAATAATACATGGGCAAGGGAATTTGGCTTCATAATTTTCCAGCTAATGATTCCTCTGTGCTGTAAGGTTTGTCAGTATGAAATCCTTACCAGGACAGAATCATCAGGGGTGCATCCTCCATTAACATAATACTTGGCATCCACAGCCATGATCCTACCATCATTCATGAAGCCAACCTAGAAGGATCAATAGTATACATTATTTAGAAATCAGCATTTGTTTCTGAAGTGCTTGTATATTTTGAAAATTAACATAACTCACACATTCAGGGTCATATTGCACTATTAATTTCTAGGCAGCATTCACTGAAACTATAGAAGAGCAAGCAAGAAAGAATGTCTCTAAGATACAGGCTTTCCCTCCTGGCATCTGTAATCTGTATAGGTACAGCATAGAAGAAGCAACATAAGCCCATTGGGAAAGGAAGAAGCAGTGGCTTCCTCTCTGTTTCCTGAGATGGCTGACAAGAGTGTCACCTGGGGGTGTTTACTGTAGATGAAATCAAATTCCACTTTAATGGTAAGAACAGTGTCTGGCAGATGGAGTATGACATTTATGTTTATTAATGAAGGAATGTTATTTTTATCTCACATCCCTCTTTTCACCTGTTGCCACTAACAGTTTCTGAATTCTCAACATGAGATACAGCTAATTTTCAACTTTAGGGAAGCATCTTATAAAACCTCTCTTACTTTACCTATGTGGAACATCATGCAACTTGCTTAATATAAGCAGTTAAATTTGCAGCAGCCTTAGGCTGCAAGCTGTGATTTTTCACCTAGGCATGTTGAACCATTACCTAGTCAAGTAAAAGAAGACCTCAGAGTCAGTTCAAACTGATAGATAAGGAAGCTACAACCTCTAGCAGAGGCTGCACACTTAGATATAAGAAATGGCCCAGCCACAGACAGTGAAAGAAACCTATAAAGAATGTGAAGACTCCAGACCCTTAATATTACTATTGGTTTGTACTGTCATGTGAGGGATAGAGAGCTTAAATTGTAAGTATATAATTGCCCAGGTATAATCCCATTGTTCAGGGTCTCTCTTTGAAGGCATCCAGCTTGAGCTGTAGTGCTATTAACGAAAGGTACTTCTAAAGAGAAATGTTTCAACTTATTGATTCAGCAGAAACTTGGATTTAAACCCCATTATGGTGGCTGGCATACATAATTTATATGACAAGTAGAGAAGGAAAAGAAGGCAGAAATTACCCTAATGAATAATTATGACTGATAACAGTGCATGGGCAGGGAAGAGATGAATTTCCTCCGTAGGGCGAGTTTTCTGCATGGCACTGTTCCTGTGAAAAATTAGCTGCTTCTTTGTGTGAATCCAGCCATATGGAGAGTTTAAAATAAAGTCCTGCAGAAGAAGTCTGCTATAGGTTAGTTTCCTGTTCCCAGAAAGAAAGACAGAAAAAGCTATAAAAGGATAAAGAACATGAAGGAACTAGAAAAAAAAAATAAAACAAAACCCTGAAAGAGAAGAGAGAGAAGCAGAAAAAGGGCCTATACAGCAACTTTCTGTCTTGGGTTCCTGGCTTATAGTTTTGTTTTAAAACTGAATTTGTTATACCTATTTTCATTAATAGAACACATTACCCAGTAATGCTGAAATGCTTATTTGCAGAATATAGGTGGGTATTTTTTTACTGAATTCTTGTGGCACTCACTTTATATTTAGCAATAAAAGGATGTCGGCCACCAGTGATTACCATATCATCCTCTCGGCTCAGAATAAGACGGACTGCTCTGCTGGTTCTAAATCCAAAAAAGAAAAGTCAAATTGCAATTAAAATAAAGTATGGTATTAAGAAGATGGTTATGGCTACTCATCATGTATCCATCTCCAGTCTGGCATATAAACATGCATTTAGATGAAACTTAACTGTAATAAGCCTGAGCATATGCTTAACAGTATGTCCAGAGTTCACATTTCTCCCATTTACAATCATGTCAGAATTTTCATTTCATCTCTTGAAAGCCAACAAGATAACTCAGTGCAAACTACTCCTGAAGAAACTATTTCAGTGTTAAGTATTTGTCACCTATTAAATATTCAGAATCTTACTGAAATAGAGTGTCTTGGAATGAAACCAATATATGAATAACAATAAAAATATGAAAATTAGAATTGAAATGCATATACTATTTAAAATATTTACACTAGAAAAATGGACATAAGGTGTAAAATAAGGTCCTAAGAATAAAGTAGATAGTTTAAACCATAAAAGGAATATTATTTTTAGCATGAGCTGTTAATCATGAAGAAAATGTGGCTAAAATAATCAAGAGCAAATTTTATACCAGTGACAGTAGAAGAAACATAAACCTATTGAACTAATCCCTCAGATGATGAGATCATTTTGGCTGACAGGTTGCAGCCTGATGTGAATTCTGCAGGAAATCAGTTATGCTGCAGTTAAAGGAGTTTAGTATACCCTGACAGCTAATTGCCAATATTGCCCTGCCCAATTTGGAAGATGGGGTATGGAACTTTATGTGTTAATGTTCTTAAATGAATTCAAGCAGTATTACAAAAGCATAATACCTCATAGATTTAAGCTAATTTTGACTGAAAGATATTGAGGACTGAGCTACAACTACTTTTTCTTAAAAGCAGTTCCACTTGTGAACTCTTCCTTGTGCATTCTGCTGTGTCAGTGAAGTTCACAACTGGAGGGTTAATGTCATATTTTAATGTAGGTACAAAGTCTCAGTAGCTAGGGACTGATCCTTTTGAGTATTTCTAGCTTATACTAATACCAGCTTCTTACAGCCCATTAATTTAGTTGAGGCTAGAGCTGCTTAACATAAGCAGTCAAACAAAACAAAGAAATGCACCGAATAGTCTTGCAAAATGTGAAGTCAGGATTGTGTGACTTTTTGACTAGCAGCTTTGGAAAAGGAGGAAGCAATTTAGCCAAAATGGAAAACTTGTTTGCTTCATTATTTTTCCATATCCCAACAGACACATACTGTACTTACTTGTTTGCTGCCACTGCAGCAACTGATGCCAGTAAACCAGTTCTCAGGATTTTCCCACCAAAAGCTCCACCAACTCGTTTAACATGGCACATGATCTTGTTGGATGGAACACCTAAACTTGCAGCTACCATCTCCTGTAAAACAAGTTTTAATATTTTATGCCAACTCAAACTAAGCCTAGAAGCTAGGTTTTGAAATTGAAACCTTTTCTAGCACTGCACAGGGAGCTTTTCATGCCTACAGTAGTGGAGTAGGAAGTACTTTGTTCAAAGGGAAAGGAGAGATTTATTCTGAGAGTGCAGTGCTCAGTGTTTATCAGAATACAGCAGTACTACAAAGCAGCTGTTATTGGACAATCCAGATGGGCAATTTCATGTTTCTATGGCTTCTGTTCCTACAGATTTATAAACCAAACTTTAAAAGCTCTACTATTACCAGTCCAATCACTTTCTCTGAGAATGCTCTGCATTACCTGAATAATTGCTGGATGCTGTGTTGACACATACAAATCCATTTCTTTATCCTCTCCTTTTGGAACAGCAAGCACACTCTGAGTCTCCATGTAAAAGTGTTTCTGTCCCCCAATGCAAATCTCCCCTGATCCAATGAGAAAAACACAAGTGTTACTGAGGGAAAAGGACAGAAGAAATGAACCAGAGAAGAACTAACAGCCCACCATCACATAAATTATAGCAATCAGTGTCAAATCCTCTGATACTTGTGTGAAAGAGCAACATCTAAAATAAAAACATAAATCAAATCCTTGTAAGATTAAATTGGTCTTGTTCCAGTAGCACCACCAGAACTGGATTAAGAGCAGAACACTATTGCCCACAAGTGGTGACAACAATAAATAAAGCATAGGTAAGTTAAACAAAGCATGCACATACTGGATCAGGTCAAGAACACGGCCACCAAGATGATCAGGGGGCTGAACCACAGAATGTATGAGAAAAGTTTGAGAGAACTGGATTTATTCATCAATAAGAAGAAAAGGTTTAAGAAGAGATCTCACTGCTGTCTACAACTACCTAATGGAAAGGTGTAGACAAGAGCAAGCCAGACTGTTCTCAGAGATGCCCAATGGAAGGATAGGAGGCAATGAACACAAGAAATTCCAGCTAGAAATACGAAAAATCAAAATCAGCATAAAAGCAGTGAAACACTAAAACAGGTAGATGTTTTAGATAGATGTTGCATAATCTCTATATTTAGAGATATTAAAAACATGACTGGGCCTGGCCCTTAACAACCTGCTCTAACCAGACCTGCTTTAAGTAGGAGGTTGGACTAAAAGACTCCCTTCCAACCTAATAATTCTGTAACTCTTTTCAAGAACACATGATGCAAAAAGCTTGACTGTAGTAGCAGAACAAAAATACACTAGCTTTAGTCACATCTTCCAAGTGCCCAAGAGTTTTCTCAGGCCTAATGACTACATGGGAAAAAGGTAGAACTGGGACTTGAGCAGATAGCCAAACCCAAATAATGACAAGCAAAAATTTCTCATCAAATGTATTCTAAAGTTTACCTTTGATTACATTATCAACAGTCTCAAATGCCTCATCAACATTTCCTTGTTCTAATTTTCTTTTTGGCTCAAAGAATGAGTTGTGTTTTATAGCTTCCTGCAATGGAGAAAAAGAGAAATAGGGAGTTTTAAGTATTTTTAAGATTCCCAGCTTGTTGCAGCATTTGAGTCTCAGGACCAACACCGTTGTCTTCAGAGATTGGAATCACCAGCTACCAAAGTCAATGAACAACTGTATTTCACCACTTTACTGTCATTGTTGAGTTTGTTTATTCAATACCAGCAATTCTTTCCTGATAAATCTTATGTAACTGATGACAGCAGTTTCTGAAGGAAATGCATTCAGTTTATTCAACCTGCTCTTCCCTGTCATATATCCAGGAGGTGACCAAGACACCACAGAGTAAGAATGCAACTGCATCACCCAAAGAGTGATGCCAGTAAGAGGGGAAGTAAAGGTGGAATCTATTTATAATTTAGTTTTTGCTTTATTTCTAATAAGATTTCATTGGAGTTTCAATTCTAATGAAATGTTAACAAAATTTGTCAGTCTTTATCTATTTTTCTGTCAGAAAGACTGTTCCATTAGACCACACACACATTATTAAAACAAGCTGTAAAGTGATTACCAGAACTAATGCTGATTCCCTGCAAGTGAATTTGTTCCTTACTTCTACCCACTTTAATCCAGAGTAAGTCCATATGTGACTCCCACATTACACTTCTGAAGTGTTGTACATCCCTAACACCTTCCCTTCATATTCCCCCAACAATTCCTATGTCTCCAGCCTAGCTTTCAAGCTAGAGATAATCAGGAGCTGACTGTTAGCCACTATACACATGCTGACTGACCAGCTAGTAGCTACCAAAAAATTAGAAACCAGCATGCTCCTTGCCTTTTCCTCACTGGGAGCATTAGGAGAGTTGGGGTTTTTGTTTGTTTGCTTTGTTGTTTTTGGGGTTTTTGTTTGGTTTTTTATATTCTAATGTTTATTACTGTAAAACTTGTGAAATCTTCATACTTTTGAGACTGTTGCCTATGGTCAAAATTAAACAAAAGGTTAATAATTATTTATAGGGAGATACTCAGACAGGTTAATTGGATGTTCAAAGTCATCTTGTTTCCTTAAAAATCATATTTAAAAAGCAACTAAAGAGTGTGAACTGCTGCTTCCATTAATTCAATAGGTAAAACAATAAAAAAGCAGAAGAAATTATTAGTACCTCAATTGTCAAAATTACTGGTTCCAGCATCTCATACTCTATCTTCACTTTTGCAGCTGCTTGTTTGGCGTGAACATCTGAATCTGCGACCACAGCACAGATAATCTGACCCACACAAATCACCTGTAAAATACACATCATGTAATGGAACAGTGGATTAAAACAATTCCCATATGTGCTACTGATATTCTTATTTTACATAACCACCACTTATGTTTCCTGTTCAGAAGTTTTCTTTGACTTGGACTTTTGTATTTTTATATCGTCCATCCAGCTAACAAATTATAAAAATACCACCATAACTACAAAGTCAAGGAAAATACAATAATCAGAAATGGATAGTGGCTGGATAAAAAACCAGTTAACATTAAGAAAATCAGTGGCAAAAAGACTGTAGTTATACCTTGTTTCTTGCAAATATAATCTCCGGATCATCAGAAAAATGAAACTCATTTGTAGCTGGCACATCATGAGCTGTTATGACATCAAACACACCTGCTCCTTTTAGGGCCTCTGAGGTATCTATGGATCTGATTGGGATATGGGAAGAGAGAAGTGTAATTCGTTAATTTTACAAACTGTTCACAGAAGAAGGGAACACAGTACAGAGGTATATTTCTTGTACTACCAAGATCTGCTCATAGGTTCACACATGTCTTTTCTTTCTGTCTCTGGCATGTGGAGAAGTGCAGATAAAAGCAATTTAAGATTCTACTAATCTGCTTCATTTTTAGGAGATAATTTGGATACAACAGGGAAATCACTGGCCCATCGGATTGCCTGATCTGCATTGGTTTAATAAAAATCACTGCACAATTATGATGTTACAACTGCAACTTTCTAAGACCTCACAGCCTACACACATATTGCAAGATACAAATATTCATCTTCAGATGGAGGATTCATGTAGAGAGATACAAAAGAAATGACAAGACCAGTATAAATGGAGAAGGAATGGAATTGTCTAGGTGTAGAAGGATCAGAAGGAACAGCAGAAGGTCTAGAAGAATAGCAAGTTTTGACAGGATCTAGCTCAGCAGTTTATCAGATCCCACCACATGTACAGGCATCTTCTCTGGACAGATCAGGAGACAAAGGAGACTGAAGAGATCCTGTTGACTCACAGAGATGGGGGTGATGTCACCCTTGAGATGGGACCAAAAAGAGGGCTGCCAAACCCAGCACTGTCCTAAGAATAAGTCAGCAAATATGACAAAGACTCTGTAGCTAGGAGCCCCAGTCCTATTTGTCATGACAATTAATCTTGACTAGATCACTTGAATATGTCTTGGTGACTAAATGTTGAACCAACTGCTAGAATAGGTGTATCTTGGCAGCATAAAAGCATACAGTTTTCTTACAAAATAAAATCCTCTTTTCCACCCTTCTCTCTTAAAAGCCTCATATGAGCTTTGCCACCTTGTTGCCACAATGTTGCCACACTACATCCTACATTTTGAACAATTTTCTTCTTTCATCAAAGCAGTGTGGGTAAAACTGAATCTCGAAGTCTGCTTGCACTGCACAGCTGAGCACTTTGTGGAGCTAGCTAGGCTAGCTCTGGGCTGGTTTATGGACCAGAAACAGTTCACCCTTACTAGTACAGTAAAATGGGGTGAGACACTTAAATCATAACAAAGCCTTTTACTAGTGCAACAATACTGCATCCAGCATGGATTGGCCTGCAGGTATCAGGCACGCTGTTCTGTACACACACAACTCCTTAGTCTTTCTAAAAATCTCAGGCAGCAATTCATGGTAACACTTTGTTCAAGTCCAGTTTGAACACTTACACAATCTTAGCATGAGCTCTGGAACTAGTGACAGCAGCCAGGAAAAGCTCCCCATCCACAGAAGGAAGGTCATCAATGTAGACTGCTTCACCAGTGGCATGATTTATCCCAGACTGGTGCATAATGGGCCGTCCTACAGGGTCCTGGGGAGACTGGCTCAGCTCTACATCCTGTACAGTCAGAAACACACACCCAGCACCCCCAGTTAAAAAAAGAACTGTACTGTTACTCTCATAGTAATCAGAAAATTAGATGAATGAACAGCTGCTCATACTATCATCTTCTGGTTCAACATTGAAAGAGATGTGGCTGCAGGAGGTGACTGCTGCTCCTGGGGATTTCTTTCTCCTCTTTTCTTCTCTTAAGAACCCTTCTGAGAGCGCCACACAGGTTTGTTTACTTGGATTTTTTTCCTTAGTTATTTACATCCAAGTGACAAACCCAGCACTTTTTCAGAAGGACATTTTCCTCCCTTGCTGAATGGTGTCATGAAGCTTTGACAATTTTCTGAATTATTTTCACAAGATTCTGCTCTGAATGTTATCAGTGTTGGGTGGTGTATTGTGAACTATTTGCAATGATTTCTAGGATTTGTCTTCCTCACTGAACAAGTACAACTGATCAGTGCAAATCAGTGAGAAAATATTGCCTAAATATTTTCTTCCCAGTTATTATGAATTTAGTGTCTTATTAATCTTACTTTGCTAAGGTTTTTGAAAATTAATTCAGTGTTACCAGTTAAATCTGCCACATCAACTGATGTTGCCAACTTCCAGAACACCTTTCCAATTTTTGTGTCAGTATTCATGTGAACATTTTCCTTTCCTATATTTGGAATTAATTAATTGCTTACAAATTAAAATGTTTTTACTTCTAAAGCTTCTAGGACACAAAGGTTCAGGCTACACACTTCTACTTCCTGCACGTTCTGGGACAGTCTGTTCTTGGCACAAAGTCAAGAACAAACACGCTTCACTTGACTGTCTAAAGTTCCTCAAATGGATGTCTCAGCCAAACCACTTCAACATTTCCACAACAGAATGACAAGGCATTTGGATTTCAGGATAAGCATTCTCTTTTTAATCTTAATTTTGAAAGCTTAATAATGTCTAGAGGAAGGAGTGCAGACCAAAAATATGGCCTTACAAAATGTAAATAGAAACTTAATGTGGAAAAGCTCAGATTTTCTGGGTTTCTAAATATCTATTGCTCAGTGCCAATTGATCTGAGTAACAAATTGTTTCGATTTTTGATGTTCAGTCACTTTATTACAGATGGGGAATAAATTGAGGAAAAGTCACAGAGAAATATTCCCTTTAATCTTGGCTCTTCTTATTGTCTGTTGGTTTTTTGTTTGTTTGTTTCTTTGTTTTTAAATAAGAACAATAATAATAACTCTGAAGGAAACTTAAGATAACAATTTGAACAAATTTAGAGTGTTTAAATCTGAAGTGTTTTTCTAGGAAATATCCAAAAATTAAAAAAAGGAAAACAAATATTTACCTATATTTCATTTGAATTTTCTCTTTGGGCTTTCAAAAGCTGGTATTTTGACTGAGGATGCCAAAATATCAAAAATCCTTGCGGGTGTTTCCACCATGAACTATACAGTGACCTCAAAAAAATACCAAACGTGTTCTTTGCTGCTCTCTACTGTTGATTCATGACAACCTGCTTGTGTTAATTTGAACACACAACCATCACACACCATCTTAATTCATAAATCTACAGTAAGACCTAAGAGCCCCCTGAGATCTTGAGACAACAATACTACTATGCTACAGTTTATATATACACTATACTTGGGCTTTTCAATCTTTTTTGGTTTTTGGGTTTTTTTTCTAATTTCTTTCTAACTCGGTTGCACACTGCAATAAACCAATTTTAAGCAGTCTGACAATGGAGTTTGCTTAGCATATTTATCTTCAAAGAGCTGTCTGGAAGAAGTGAGTATACTCCAGAGTCTATTTTTACAAACAAAGATTCTCCAAATGAGATACAGTTAAAATCAACCTCTAAAAGCCTCTTGCTTCCAATGCTTTGGAAAATCTGTGCCTGACCTTCAGACCAAGGCTCATGCTTGAACTGTGACTTTTTACCTAGTCTTATAAAGCACAAAACAATGTCAGAATGAAATCACTTGCCTGGTATATTTGGATACTCTGAGGCATTCTGGTTTTGAAATCCTGTAGGACACTCCCATATTCCATAGGTATGCCAGGATAATGGCAAGGATCCTGAAAAGGAAGTTAATTACTACTAAAACTCACATTTTGAACATTACAATTAAAAAAGAGAACAAGTAAAATCAAACACAAAATCTTTATACAAGAAATGTTTTCCAGGCTCAAACTAGAAAGACTCTACACCAACAATCTGAAAACAATGTAGAGGTTTTAGATGTTACTAAATAATGTTTTAAAATATATTGGATTCAACAAATACGCTTTTTAAAGTAAGCAACATACAGTAAGGACACAGGAGTTTTGTTTTGAGGTTTGATCAAAACTGGCTCAGAATCACTCCTAGTAGTAAACAATTGCCTAGTAATGGCAGTTTAGAGAAAAGAGCTAAAGGTAACAGAAGAAAAACATAAAGGGGATATTTTTTCTCTAAGAACATATTTAAGACAAAAAAAAGGAGTAAATTACAGCTAGAATGTCTTGGCAAGTGAAATTTTAGTGTCTTCATCTCCCAGTCAACAGTTCATACAAGAAGGAGGGTTGGTTTAATATCTACAGTTTTTTTCCAAAGCCTTTATTTATATTTCATCTATTTGTGTTTTGAACTATAGACAGAGTAAGATCCCTTGTATATTTTCTTTGAGTCTGGGAGCTTGCTACTGGTATGTTGTTGTATTAATATTGCTCAAATGTCTTTTAAAGACTAATGTCCAAAGTAAAGATATCTGAGCATCTAAAAGTTAAATGTGCATCTCTCCATTGGACTCTTTGGGAGTTAAACACTTAGGTTATAGTGTAGCTCCAAACAAAGACAATGATTTAGTACACTGTACAAATTGCAAGCACTAACATATAGCAAGAACACCCCTTTTATTCGCTTGCACAAGAGCAGACACAGGGAACACCTGGTTTGCTCAGCCTGGAGGAGACTCAAGGGAGACCTCACTGAGGTCTTCGACATCCTCACGAGGGAAAGTGGAGGGGCAGGTACTGACCTCTTCACTCTGCTGACCAGGGATAGGACTGGAGGAAATGGCATGAAGCCAGGAGGGGAGATTTTTCACCCAGAGGGTGTCTGAGCACCGAACAGGCTCCCCAGAATAGTGGTCACAGTCCCTAGCCTGAGTTCAAAAAGCATTTGGACAACACTCTCAGGCCCATGGTGGGACTCCTGTGGTGTCCTGTGCAGGGCCAGGAGTAGGACTCAATGGTCCTGATGGGTCTCTTGTAACTCAGTATATTCCATGATTTTATGATTCTATGAACTAATTTACCATTGTCTTCAATGACTGTGATACTTCCAGGAAAAATCTGTAGAAGAAACTGACCATCAAAGTTTTCTTATAGTCTACATTTTCTCCACCAGCAGAGCCTGGCAGAGCAATTTCTTTAAGAACTAGTCTGCATGCTTCATCCAACATTTGCTCATTCCAGTGTCTGTTAGGAAGAATAATACATATAATCAGACCAGGACTAATAAGAAATAAATACAGACTGCAGTAATATATGTGTACCATCGACCACAGACATAATCCTGCTCACAATGAAGCCAAAATATTGATTCTCATAATGTTTGCAATTTTTAAAATGGTATAGATCAATGTTGCTCACAGAGCTGAGCTCCCATAAGTAAACTGAATTAAGTGCTATGCCAGCATTTAAAAATAAACAAATACATAATTAAACAAACCCTATTACAGCTTTAAAGCTGTTTTAGCAGTCTTACAGATTCTCACCACATTGCAGATACTATCCTATATTTGAAGAAAAGTTGATAAAGATATAGATGTAAAGTGTAGATACTTTCAAGGGATCTAATTAGCTGTTACATTTCCTGAAAGTGCTGTCTTCTTCAACTATCTCAACACTGTTAATTCTCCATAGTTACACAACCACAGATATCAAAATATTAGTCTCTTAGACTAAATTTAATAATGTAAAGCATCAAAAAATAATAAGCACTTCAACTACTGAAACAGTTGCATATTAAATGGAAAACCAGGCCAGTGGGGCTTCATTTAGTGTTGGTTTTATGCCGCTTGAATTTGCAATTTTTTTCCTCCAAAACTTGGAAAGGTGTTCCAAACTGGGAGGAAAAGTCAGGGACTAATTCCAGAGATTATTGGGACCTTGAAGATGAAGAGATATTGAAAAGGTGAAAACTTGACTTTTGCTTCTAACTCTATTGGGCACATCTAAAGTTCTCCAACTTTTATCTTTGAGAGACAAGCTGAAGGACTCAAGTACACTGGTGAGAAGATTATCAAATGTATGGGATACAGAGTAATTTACCCATATGTGGGTTTAGGTGCACAACTGACTGATGTGTACCTCACCCACCTGTCTCATAGCTTATCTCTCTTATCTCTCTGCATAATTCATACTGGAGTTGTATTTTACATGCAAACTCCAAAATGTAACGATTCTGAAAAGTCATTATGAAGGCTTGATCATTCACTTGAACATACAAGGCATTGGTCAGGCATATGAAATCTTTCTGTATTTTCGTGTCTCAAGGCAAGCTTTCAAAGTCCATTTGTTCAGAGACACAGACAAGACAAAGAAATTTTTACCTTCCAGTAAGTGCCCAGCAGGTTTGTTTCGCACAGACTGTTGTCGAGTCAACACCTCCATAGAAAATGCTTAGGTCCTTTATAATGTCTGTACCTTCTTCAAAAAGGACTCTCATCCCAGCATTGGTTATTGGAAGAGCATTTTCCCGTCTTGGTGCTTGTCGAAATGCAGAGACATACTCCCCCTGAGCAATATCAGACAGAAGTGCAGACATGTAAGTATCTAAAACTTGTTATTGTACTATGTGAAGCAAGAGAACAAAAAATGGAGAGCACAAATGCAACTTCCAGAGCATTCAAGACCATGCACTTTTTTCTCTTGACCTTTCAGTAGCTTTACCATCTTCGATTTTCTAGCAGCTCATACCCAATCCTCCATCATCTACACAGTTCACATGACTTAGATTTTTCATAGTAAATAACTGGAAGTCAGGGATCTTGTGGAGTTGTATTTATAACAGGACCATAAGTTTAGAGGCTTCAAGGTATTGCCAAACTTTAGCATTCAATCCCATATCCACTCTTGCAACCCCAGTATCTGTTAAAGACTATTATTTAGTTCAGCAACATTTATGGAACTACCATACACACATCCAATCTTATTCCAGTTTTAAGAAAAATCCTCAGGAGATGACAATGCTTTACCTACTTGATGCCAGCCATACCACAGGTGAGCAGCCTGCTTTGGTGAGCACAACAGCAACTTGTGCAAGAGCCCTTTCCATAGGGGATCTAGACAACTGCTATTGCCCTCATCATTTCAGGGCAAACTTTCATCTGAATATTACTGTTTATATAGCATCGACAGCTACCTGCTGAGTTGTGATTTTTGGCTGAAACTGGGAGACACTGAAATGGATAAATGTAAGGAATTCAGAAAATGAGCAGTAACAGTGCTAGTTTAAACAGACGGATTATGCCCCCTCCTGCTCTTTATTTCATAGTCTTTAACTCTGCATAAAGCAAATCTAAACAAACTAATAACTTACCTTCCTAGAATAGGGAATATGGATAGAGACTAAGATCTCTTCTGGTGTAATGGTATTGTTACCAACTCCATCTGCAAAAATATCACTCATAGGAATCTGTCGCTTTTGTCCTAAAAAAAAAGGAAAAATCTCAAATCCAGAAAATTCCATGCAATTGTGCAATTAACACATATCAATAGTATTTTAATTGGCAAGAAATACCTGCTGCCTTCCTGAATAAATAACCACTACAGAGCTTACATAAAAATTATCAGTGATATGTTCTATAAATTCAAATGGTTGCTCCATTTTCCATACCATCATAATACTAGATTCCTAAAAAAGTAGCCTGAGGTCAATCCCCATTCTGTAATCCTCCCTTCTGATGCTGCCATGATGATCCCACCCTCACTCCTGTCAATCTATTCCAAATCTCTGCAGCTGCTGCCATAACTATGTTTCATTCTAAAACATAAAAAATGAAGAAGTAAGCTGAGTGGTAAAGAACTGCTGTAAAAGTAAAAAAATATTAGGAGTGTGTTTTGGTTTAGGGTTAATTTCTTATTTTCGTGTTTGCTTTTCCCCTGAGACTCTGAACATTTCCAGGAGCCCTGAAAGAAATAAATGCTATTGTTTCTTCCTTTCTCTTTGTGATATTTTATTCTAAAAGTGACCATATTTGTTATTCTACAATATATATTACGAAAGGTAAATTTTTCAGAAGGGAAGATGACAAAATTCTGCAAGGAACCTATATGTCTAAGAGCCCTTTGAACACTTAAAACCTCATTTATGCTACAGAGACAGGCTATCTCCTCTTACCTCTTGAAGCCAGATTGAGCATGCAGTTGCTGGCTGCCAGAACAGGATTCAAGTCCGAGGTTGATTTTCTACTTATGATGTTTCCGCCAAATGACTTGGAAAAATAAAGTAGTTTATGTTACTTTTCTCTGTAATCGCCATATTTTTATGTTAAGTGACAATATGACATGCAAACTATATGTACATTTATACATATTGAAAGCTACAAAAAGAGGTATTGATAGAAAATTAATGGCAAAATCAAAATTCAAAATGCAAGTTCTACATGTGGTCAGGACCAATTTCACATTTGTTACAATTTTTTCAAACTGTAATTGCAAGTAATTCCCAACATACAGCAACATTTCTTATCTGCTCTCCACCCAGAGTTCTCAATTGCTGCAAGACAGCACAGAAAACCCTCGTCTTCTCTTCAGGGAACTCGGCAATTGCATTTGTCAAGATGTCTTTCACTAGAGAGAGGCTGTAGGCAGCTCCCAGAGTTAATCCTGTAACCAAAAGATTATGAAAGTGTAACGTATGCATTGCTTTATTGCTTGGGTTTTAAAGTATGTTCAGACTGTAGAGTTAGGACAGCTCATGTGGGCTAAGGCAGAAAAAAAGATATGACGATTACAGAGAACTATCAAAGTTTACCACTTTAAAGAAAGTGGCTTCAGGCATATAGCAAGTAATTTCATCAGATATGACTTTCCTTAAAACTTTTGCTATAAGCTTGTACAAGGTAATTTTTATTCAATTACTTTAGGCTATTATAGCAAGTTGAAACCTATTTCTAGTTGTATTTCTAGTCCACCAGAATTTATTTTAAATCCAAACCTAGTCTAACTAAAAAAACTCCATGCTTATTATAAACATGTAAGTTGAGGTCCAAAATTGTTAACCTATTATAATTAATGCTCCTATGATTGAGAACAAGATTAGTTAATGCATATCAGCTACGCCAGTTTAATCGCAGCCTTTTTTCTAATGTAAGCAAGCATGCCACAAGCTAACTCTCTGTGTGGTCCTCTATGGGCCTCTCTCTGATATTCAGCAGAGCCTGGTGCAGCAGCCACAAAGCAAATCCAGCATGACTGAGCACCAGAACCAGAATTAGCAGAATAATCACCCTCATACTAAGGCCCAAGATAATATTGCTTGATCAACTCTGCACCGTGTCACCAAGACAAAGCCATCCTGCACTGTGATACTGACAATGGCCTCCTTGAAAGAGCCAAGCATGCTTAGGAATGAGTTGCACAGCATTTCACACATTCAGCACTCTGGAAAGGTGCAGCATTCCTTACTGCAAAGAAATCTCCTGTTTCTGAAAAAAGTAAAGTCTACTGACCATCATTTGTGTATTTCAGCACATTCAGATCTGGGATCCTTGCAGGAGCAATAAGAACTGGATGGAACACACCTCTGAATTTCATGTCAGGTCCTACAAGACAGGAATAGACTTAGACAAAAGGCTTTTCCACAACAACTCCCTCAAAGTGGAACGTAAGTTTAAGGATGAAGATGCAAAAAGAACAACAAGTGTAGCCCCACTCCTCTCATGCACACTGGAACTAAAGCAACAGGAGCCATTCTGATCACATACATACCCACAATGGTGTTCCCAACCACAAGAGGTGCTTCAGGGTGAGCAGCTTTCAGATCCAGCAGTTCACCCAAGCTGACAGGAGAAATCCACATTACTCGCTCCCCACGAAAAATCAGAGTTCTTTTTGGTTGATTTTCTGCCATTCTCTGATGAGAAACATGGCAGATTTAAATATTTAGACATATAGACAGACTAGGCTGAAAGTCAAAAACATTCTTAAACAACAGCAGTTCTAAATAATCCTTTAAAATTGGACAAAAAGGGGACAGAGATGTTATGCTGGCTCTTTGCACAGTGGTGAAAGTTGATACTGTGTGGGTGAAATGTCTTCAAGTAATTCCAATGGGCTAATAAACAAGATTGATAATAAACAGTCCCCCTAGCAAAAGATGTAGGAATAGATCCTGAAAATGCTAAACCTGTTAGAAAGGTGATAAAAAATACCTAGGGAGGTATTTGGCCACTTAGCTTGCTTGGAGAGCACCAATGATACTGACAGCAGCATCCCCTTCCAGATTGTGCATGCACTTAAGTGTCTCTGGCTGTTCTAGCACTGTTGACTAATCACTTGGAAATAGCTTGTGAACCAGTGCTGGTACAAACACACAGTCAAGAACTCCTGTCCTACAGTTATCAACCTTTCTCCAGAAGCAATCAGCTAACTACAGAGAATCTGGCTTTGAATCTCTACACTGACAGTAAAGTAAAACAAACAGCTTTCCATTTTTCTAGGGCAAATACTGCTGTCAGCAGGATGCCTAACATTTTCCATTCCGGCTGTTTATACTTTGGCATGCCTTAATCACGTGGGCTAAACACTCTCTGATCTGGTTATCTGAGGCTATCTGAGAACAGACTAACAAAATTATTAAGCCACAAAATTGTTTTCCACTGTTAAAAATTGTTTGCTGCCAAATATTTGTATCTTCAGCTGCTGGACTGAAAACTCAGATTAGGTTGCTTCTTATCTTCTCACCTAACACCTAACTCTGCAATTACATTTTCCCAACATGACTTTTTTTTTGTGTGTGAATATTCAATAAGCTTACTAGACAAAAAACCCCAAAAGGAGTATAATAACATTAAAATGTTTTGACATTTCTTCTGATGAAATACTGCTAAGCAGGACTAAAGAATTAATTCTGAACAGAGCATCAGAATTTTCTATAAGCAGCAAAAGGTACCATTAGTTCTGGAGGGAATATAAGCTCCTGGGTGGGATCTAAGGGCTGGAATTCATCTGGTGTGAACAGGCTGGTGGAGACCTTAAAAAGAAGACAAAAGACCAAGAATTTTCTCTCATCATTAATTTCACACAACAATAAAACTAAAAGCAAAACCAAACCAGGAGACTGCCACTGAAGTCAGTGAAAAATTAGTAATTTCATTATCATTTGGATTTGTTGTTAAATCACTGTGCATTATTTGGAGGTGCTGAGGTGAAAGAAGTGTTCATAACTGCTAACACAAATGACAATGCAGAAGCAAGCAACTGAAGGACTAAGTACAAGCTTCCTGTAGTTCTACTACAACAAAGGAGTTTCATGCCAACCTAATGTACTCAAAACCCAAAGAAGTAGATTAGATACTACTGAAAGAAAATTGAGAACAAGGTGAAATATTTGTAAGCATAAGAGGTTTCACAAAAAATCACAATCATAGCTCTAATTTTTAGAGTGTATCAATTCTTCAGACTCAAGTCAGCAGTTTTCCTAAGAGACCAGTACTTAGAGCATCACTGATCACTGATTTAAGCAAATTTCACATATGCCCCAATGTCTTACACAATATAATTCTCACTGTATTGGTAGAGCTCAGACTATTAATATTACTGAACCTGAAGAGCTGTTTAAATCTCAGCTCTGGAGATCCAAACTACCTTATATGAACTGACACATCACTGCCTCCTCATACAAATACACACATAGAACCCTCGATTCTTCAAAATACTTTCAAATTTCTTGTGAGGAATAATAAAATATTTATCAAATACCATATGCAATACTTCTTTCTCTAAGTTTTATATTGAAGTAGAGTCAGTAATATATTTAAAACTTTACCTTCTCTTCATTGTCGAACAAATCATCTTCCTGATCCAAGCAACATTTTCCATTTGTTTTCCTTTGACAACAAACGGATTCCTAAATAGGAATACTCCATTAGTGAAATACTGCCCAAAATGGCAATGAGTTAAAGCTCATAAGATAGGAGTGACTCTGTATTTCAATAAAGTTCTAGATGAAGTTTAATAACAAGCCAAATTAGAATAATTAAATGTTAAAGAAGTGATATTAAAAATAATTTTAAATCATCACATGTTAAAGTCCTTAATACAAAATAATTCCTACTATATAGAATTCAGTTGACATTGTGAGAGCAGATGTAAATGGTCTGGATTGTTTCCTTTACCAACTGTTCATTCCCATTTTTCCTCTGTGGGTTTCTGACACATTGCATTGCATGATAAATTACTAAGAACATGGATTGAAATTCTGCATTTATTCATGCCAGTACTAACCCACAGTAAACCACATGGAGTTACTTCAGATTCTTCCTAATCCAGGCTAGACACCATGCTCATTTGTGTTCATCAATGTTTGCACCAGGTTAGGCCATTTACTCAGAATGACATCTTTAAACAGAGGGAAGGGATGATCTTAATGAAAATCTTGATGGCTTGTATATGTATACGCACTGATGGCCCCAATCTTGCAATCCTATTGCCACTACTTCTTACCTTACAGAAGGTTTTACAGGCATCTAGAATTGGCCTGTATCCAGTACAGCGGCACAAGTTCCCTGAAGGAAGGAAATCAGTCAGAAAAATCTTTGCCTTATCTGTTATAACCTTACTGCAAAGGGCCTGTCCTGCAAGGCTTACGACATTCACAACATCAGATCTTGGAGATGCTCAGATGCAGCTGCTTCTCCAATATGACATCATTTTTGCACATCTGATTTTAAGCACTCCAGAAGACATATATAGGGATGTTTTAAACACCTGAAACAATCCATAACTCCGTGTTTCATTTTCCAGGAGAAAAGAATGACAGTGAATTCAAGGTCTGCATCTGGTAGCAACTCCTCTAGGAAGCACAGTTGAGTACATCATCCATGCATGCAGGCATGTATACTCACACAGACAGGCACTCACAAAGAAAAAGCATCTGGAGAAATGCTTCAGGAACACACCTGCAAACTAAAAAGTGGCAATATTTACCAGCCAGAGCTGCCATCATCTGCTCTGAAGTTGGTTCTGGGTGGTTTCTTAGCAAAGTGTATATGGACATCACCATTCCAGGTGTGCAGAAACCACACTGGGAGCCATGGCACTTGGCAAGTCTTTCCTGAAATGAAATACCACAAACACCACTCCTTCCAGCACTCATCTCCATTCTAATGAATGCTCTCTTAAATGGGAGATGCCATACAAAATGTTGGCTTCACAATAAATCAGACTTTTTAAGTAAAACACTTTAAGCAATATCAAATGAGAATAATTACTTTGGGTGTGATGTTCAGGCACATCTTACTAAAGAAACTAATTACCTTTAGTGGACTTCTGTCTTTTTTGCATTTATACTAAAACATGAACCAAAGGGACATTGTCCAAGATATGTCATTAGCCCACAGAGAACAAAGCCTGACCCACTCCTACAATCATTACATACCAACTACTTGATCAGACTGTCAATATTAAAGTAAGATCCATCACAAGCCATGTTATCAGCCTTGACCAAGCAATCACCAGAAACCAACGTTGTCCTCTGTTGTCATTTAGCAGGGAGAACAACCATCTTATGAAATTCCTGTGCCCTAAAAGCTCTGTCACTAAAGCCATCCCATCCAAAAAAGAAATCAGTAATCCTTCTAGACAATGATACTGTACTCTCACCTGAACTGGATGAATCCTGGTTTTTGTACTTCCAACACCTTCCACTGTAGTCACTGCTGCACCATGCAAGGAGCAAATGGGAAGCAAGCATGCATTGGCTGAATAGTGTCTTTGGAACATAAAGGAGAATAAACAACATGAATATTATTTTAATAAACAAATCTGAGTATTATTTTTCAGTCAATCAAGAAATAATTCACACTAACAAAGCAGCCACTATTAACATTTGGAATGAGAAGGGATCACTTTCTAGTTGTCTCTTGTCTCCCTTATAAAAATGTATCTGTGAGGACAATTCCATGGAATTTACATCTTCCTTAACACCTCAGTCTTTTCCAATTGCCCTCTTGTCTGTCTTGCCCACAAGCAATCTGTCAGCTGTATTTTGGAGGAGAAAAATAGGGAAGGGAAGATTGGTGTAGTTATTGAGAGAAAGTAAAGATTTAATGCTGCAAATTTATAATCAAAATTCTGATCCAAAGGAAATTCTGATGTAAAATAACTATAATACTAAATAGGAACAACACACCAAAATGAAAATTCTTCAAAGCATTTAATAATTTTGATAAAATTATTTGGTTTTTTAATACAGTTGAAATATTTTTAGTAGTCTGCTTTAATTTTAGCTCTTTCATTAACTTCAAACATTTTTATTTTGTTGCATTCCAATGTAATGTAACTGTACAAAAGGACAACTGGAATTTCTTTTCTCCACCTAATAAAAACTTCAGTGCACAATGACATGTAACCATTTAACAATTTGATTGGTGTTTTCTCAACTTATAAGCAATTTATTCCAGTTTTCAGCTTAATGAAACTTCGGTTTTGAGTTTTGAAATCTTCCTTTTGTGGGTGGGGTGTAACAGATGGAGTTCAGTATTAAAAGGCAGGTAAGACTCACACTTCTGTCTACCCTACCTTTCCACCAATCACATGACAGTGTGCTGGTTTTGGCTGGGATAGAGCTAACATTCTTATCAGTACTCTGTGTGAGGCTGTGTTTTGGATTTGTGCTGGAAACAGTGCTGATAACACAGGGATGTTTAGTTACTGCAGAGAAGGGCTTACACAGAGTCAAGGTCTTTTCTGCCTCTCACCCCACATGACCAATGAGGAGGCTGAGGGACACAAGAAACTGGGAGGGGACACAGCTGGGACAGCTGACCCAAAATGACCAAAGCCATATTCCGTGTCATATGGCATCATGTGCAGCATATAGAGCTGTCAGAAGAAGAAAGGGTGGAAGGTTTGGAGTGATTGTGTTTGTCTTTCCAGGTAACCATTACACATGATCGTGTTGTGGCAATGGCTGGACATCTGCCTGATGATGGGAAGTAGTGAGTAAATTGCCTACTTTGCTTTGTTTGCACTTTTGCCTTTTTTTGAGCAGCTTTTGTTTTATCTATTAAACTGTTTCTTTTACCCTTCTGATTCTCTCCTCCATCCCACTGGGGGAAGTGAATAAACAGCTACATGGTCCTCAGGTACCAGATGGACTTAAACCACCATACAGAGCTGCAGTAGGAGCCACTTTCCAGTGGTCAAGCCAAAGGATCTTAAATTAATGCCTCCTACAACCTCTTGCAGGGGTTGTCAGTATTTGTAAGTAAATCAAGCATTTGAGTTTGATAGTTCAGCAAATTTACAATATAGCTGAATCAACAGTAATTTGCATTCTCTTTCTGGATTAAACAGACCCTTCCTCTAGATTCTTTTACTATTAAGTACAAGTTCTACAAGTCTGTTTTCAAAATTTCATATCTGGAAATGGTATCTACAATCATAAAATTTTCTGCAGTTTTCAAAATATTCTGTTGAGGATACCGTATCTTCTTTGAAGCTGGCTCGTAAGTTGATATCATCACTGTGCAGGCACCACAGCCACCTCCTCCACAGCCATACTTAGTTCCTGTAAGACGGACTGAAAATGCTGTCGTTAGGGAAAATAATTATCTGGTTCCATTCTAGTCTTTATTCCACTCAGAGGCTTGAGATCACCTTTTTTCCTAAGCCCCTAAGGAACACAGAATTGGTTTGGTATAAGCATATGTATTGGACTCCTTTCTATATTGAAATAAAATTTTCAATGAAAGCAAGATGCCAGCTAAGGAATTATATGACCAAAATCCTCTTCTCAGGAAAACAGGATACTTGATTATGATTTATTTTGGAAGAGGAGTAAGTTGGGACAGAAAAGGGAAGTGAAAAATAGTTCTCCAAGTGAAAATGTGAAAGGAAGAAATGTGCAATTGGCAAACCAGCTGTATATCTGAAATTCCAGTGGCACACAAATCCATTTCCCAGTTTCTCCAAGAAGGTCCATTTATAGTCAGGATATTTGCCTTGCATCTCATCTGAAAGATCCCATTTCTGAGAGAAGTGCTCATTTGTGTCAATCTGGAACAGTAGCCAATCTAAAACTGTGAATCAACAAATAGCTAATTAAATGTTCCAAAGCCACCAAAAGGAAGATATGTTTTTTCCCCCTTTTGAAGTCCATCAGCCTCAGGTTCTCATCACAAGATCTCCTTTACCAGGAGAGAGACTATTATAAAGCTCAGGGACTTCTACTCTGTCAAGCTTTATATATACTGACCACTAGGTTTTAGACTTTATGAGGTGGGAGGGGAGGAACACAGACACATACTCATTGTGTCTTATGGCATAACTTTGTGTGTTTAAAAAGCCAGGCTAAAAATACAGCAGCTCAACTGAAGAATATTTGGATTAAGAAAGACATCATTTACTGTGGCTGATCTATCTTAAAGGAATCACAACTTCCTTAATCTGGTAATTAAACCTTGAATTAAAATTTACTAGAATTTTGCTTGAATAAAGCTTTCACATGAGTGACTTTAGGGAACAGACAAGAAAAGGATACGTCTCTTTCGCAGATAAGATAAGAGCATTTGTTCAGGATCAGCATTTTTCTCTATTATCTACAGCAAGAAAGTAAAAACAAGGCTTAATTAAGAAACCAAGGCCTTTCAAAATTCAGGGCACAGACTACATTCACACAAAGCCAAAAGAGAATCCTTCTCTTGTTCTCTCATAGAACTAAACTAATTGCCAAACACCACAGGAGAGTTTGGACTCCTTCTGGAAATTTCTTTTCAGACAGATACATTTCCAGAAAAGAAGTGTTAGGGCACCTTGCAAGTACTAAAAATAACTGCTGCTCAGTGAAATATTATACTGAGGGAACTGACCTTCGGCCACACTAGAAATAAAAATGCAGAACTTCAAAGACAGCATAAAGAACTAATTAATGATTTGCAGATTTTAAAGTCTCCCTGGCACTCTGAGGTACTGGAATAAACATTAGAGGAAGCCTGTAAGGCTATCAGTAGCATTTCTTTTCTAGTTTTATTTATATCAACTTTCACTTGCTGTAAGAAACTGACAACAGAGAGCAACAGAAATACCCTCATTCTTGGTTGAATACAATATTTCTTATTCAGTCACTTAGAATCAGCTAGTTCCTTACAGTTGCTTTGGATCAACAACCAGTCCTTGCAATATTATCTTTATGGTCAAGAGTCCAAATTTGAGCAGTCTTGCTTTCAGTTGTTCCTCTGAAAACCTGACACCATCAAAGATGAGAAGCAAGACATACAAATGAAAAAAGTGGTTTGCTTACCAGCCAAGTTTTATACCCAGCTGAGAGTGTGTTTCACTTTGACACGGTTTTTCTCCCAAACACAGCAGAGCTAGCCAAAATGGGATGCAACCATCCAACCTTCTTCCGGGGGTTTGTGTGAGGATTCGGTTACACTCGCATGAATAAGTCTGAGAAGTCAAATCAGTGCCCTTCGGGGTTCCCTCAGCCACAGCAGCCCCTCTTTCTCCGGGCTTTACTTACCTTCCTCCCATTCACATAGAAAACGAGCTCCTCAGCCGTCGCGGCCCCTTGCAGAGCCATCATTCGCAGCCCCGGACCCGGGAGCAGCTGGAGGCGTCTCGTACTGCGGGGCGGGGCCGCAGAGAAGCGGGGCGGGGCGGGCAGGGAGAGCGGGGCCGCTCGGAGGGATCCCCGCGCCCCGCCGGGACCACCCAACCCCGGGGGGAACACGGTCATCATTTCCAATGGGCTGAGCTGACTGCAAATATTTATTTACTTCAGCCTGTTAAGGTGTTATTTAAGCGTTCGAAAGCTAAAGCATACCTCACAATTTCTCAAAGGCTCCTGCAGAGTACATTTAGAAAAAACATTTTTAGAATATATCATAATTTTTAGAAGGATATATTTTAAGAATATACTTTTAAAGAATATATTATAAATTTAAGACTATCAGTTGCATCTCTTAAAAAGAGGCAAATTGTATCAGACAAAAGGTCAAGCTAACCAAAGAACTGGTCTCTGAAATTGTCAACAGGAACAGGAAAAGGTACAAAAAACTGGTCAAAGGCATAGTAAGGCTTCTCCATAATCATCTTCCAGCCTTCAAAAATTTGCAATTCAGGAACATCCTGTGCCAGAAATGGTGTTTCTGGTAATTCCTCATAGATTTTTCTTCCATTAGTGTGTCTGATCAATTTTTAAGCCCATGTAAACTAGTAACATCTACTGCATATGCATGAAGAACCACCATCTAGAATCAAAATAAGTTAACTTATTTCTATCTCATAAAAAATGGCTCTGTTTCAAAATTAACCTGAATCTCATCCATTGTAATGTGTATAAGTTGTGTGGGTAGTGAGCTATGACTTGCATCTGGCAGCATCTACAAATCAGATACTGCCAGAAACTGTCAGCTGACAGCACATTATGGAATGCAGAGGGGAAGCAGTACAAAAACCTGAAAGATTAATGGTATGACAGTATTACTTATCACACTGGCACTCTCAGTTGGAAACTCAAGGTGTTGCTTGGTCTGGATCCTATTTGCTACTGAATTCCTACTGAAGTGCTTTTTTCTTCCTTGCTGCTTCTGGCACATACTGTGGACACTTGACTTCCCTCCATTATTTCTCAATGAATTTCCTTATTGAAATCTCAGTGTGATTCTGTCAAACCCAAAAGTCAACTGTCAAAAAAAAGGGACTATCACCATCTACTTCAATAAATTAATAAAAATTCAGGATGTGTGTGACTGTTCCAACCAGCACTGAGAAATGGTTCCACTCAAAATAAATATGAAAAACTCACAGTACAATTCCCAAAGCTAGTTTATTTTTGTTTCTCATTAAAACATATATTTTCTAACAATTTAACAGATTATAAATTACTGATCATAAATGCAAAACACGAGTGAGCCTAACCTGTCTGTGCCTTCCTCAGTAAAGTACTCTGTGCTCCTTTTATAGAGGTTCTTGTCCAGAAAATTTCACTGTGGAAGACCTTTACTAATCAAAGAACAAACACTCTATAATGCTAAACATTTACATATATACATAAACAATTTTACCCATTTTAGAAGTATTGTCCATAAAGGCAGTTCTCTATTCTTCAAAAAATTTTGATTTGCTTTTAAAATTTCCTTTACTTTTTACTTTGTAGACTGGGGAATTCAGGAATTGGGTATCTGTAAATCGATCCCCTCGCCTTAATTTGCTGTCAAGAAAAGAAATAGAAGACATCAGGTATGAATATCATCAAGCACCTATGCAACTCTAGTAATGTAATCATAATCATTCAAATGGTAAATAGCATTATTGAAAGCTTGATGCACTAAAGAAAATAAATTTGTGGAAAATAAGTATCTCTAAAAATGCAAGACATAGATAACTACTGCTTTCCAAAACAATGCTAGAAATATTAGTCTTTTTATGTGACCTCTATCATATTAGGATGTGATATTCCTATAAAACAAAATTCAAAACTTATTTAAACCACACACTTAACAGCATCCATTCAGGACAGAGTAAATCTAACTAAAATATAAATAGGAGACGATCATCTAAAATCTTGACTCACATCAACATTTTTTTCTGTTATTAGTTACCGTTCCTCAGAAATACAAAATCATATAATTTTGGGATAAAAGAGTGGCAATGTGTCAATATATAATACTACAGTATTTTAGCATATAAGTCAATTAGTAAAATAAAAGTGTGACTCTAATCCCTTTCCAATTTTTTTTTACAAGTTATCTGGTATAAATATTTCTGAATTGCCAGTGGTAAAATGAAGACTTCCTACATTACTTTTAGCTCCTATCTTTCTTCAGTCTCATTGTTTCAATTGTGAGCTTACTCACAGAAGTAAAAACTGTTTAGTGGTTGTATGAGAGTAGTGCTCTAATTTTTTTTGTTTGTGCATTTATCTTCTTCTCCTGCCCCAGTATTGCCAGGAAAAAAAAGGCTTTTTATACCTCTGTCATAAAGTAAGTTGCTATAATCCTTTCACTCTCAACACTATTCCAGGGAAGCCTTTCTATTGTCTTTACTTCATGAGTACACATCCTACTAACACACACTCAACTCAGTGGAACTGTTCCTTAAATTAATATTATACTTAAAAAAAATCCAAATGAAACAAAAAAACCTTAACAACTTTCTGGCAAAAACTTGCAGAATATTTTTGGAAGTAATGAACATAAATGTCCATTTATATTTAGATCTATTCATGTAAGAGCAAATATATTAGTTTTCTCAATGGAAATTTGGGGTTCAAAACCTATTTTAAATTTTAGAAGTTATTTCAGAATTTATGTCTTGTCTTTTAGCAACTTATAAAATCCTGTGCCACTAAATTTGCTAAGATTATTAAGAGGCAAATTACTTAATAAAATAATATATCCAATATAACTATCATATTAATATATCTTAAGTGATTTCTTATATTACATACAGCTAGTTAAAGCAAAATTACTGAGTTATATAATATTAGTATATAAATTTCCATTTGACAGGATTACAAGGACATTATTATGGTATAACTTACCTTTAAGTATAACATTCATAATTATTAATCTCTAAAGGGTTTTTTTTTATCATGATAAACATTAAGATTCACTATTATTCTTGATTAGTCCAAACTATATTTTAGAATTTAAATACTATTGTTGTCTTACTCTGCCACACTAACTGGAGAAGCTTTATATCAACACTGAAGTATCTTTGCCAAAGAGATTTGTGAAAGCTCAACTGTTTATTTGGGGGTTTAATAACCAATCTTTACAGGGGATAGAAGACAAGAGCAAAAGCCCCAGTTTATGTGTACCTACCTATGCAGGTTGGGTTCCTTGTAGCAAACAGTGGGTCTGCTTCGTCTCAGTGGTACTGCTGACTCTTCTAAAGTTTGGAGGGATTTAGGCACAGAAGGGTGAAATTGTACACTAGTATTTGTCAGATCTTGGAAAGCTTTTCTCCCTGCAAATACAATAGTTTGTATGCTTCATTTTAAGTATTTCCTGAATCACTATGCAAACTTCAATTATTAATTCTTTTTAATATGTCCTTCTTAATTCAGGTACATTGGTTACTGCTCCTACACTAAAGATACTCAACACAAAATGGGATAAATGATCAAAGAAAATGCTACTAGAGCAGCTTTCATCCTGTACAAACTTGGAGCTGTTTGAGGTCTGCCTCAGCTCATGGGACATTTCAGAGAGCCCTGTGACTGCTCAGGACTCCCTTATTGCATTTACAAAAGTAACACTGCACACAGCTCCTGGCCTTGAACACAGGGGGAGGGCACACAAGTATACTCTGAAGAGTCAACCTGTACAAGAGTATTTTAGTTCTGCATTTTTCAGCTTTATGCCTTCTTTTTGGGCCTGTGTATAAAATATGGGCATAGCAATCTTTCAATTCAAGATTTAGATTTGGATGTAGGATGAAAATTTAACTGTCTTTTGAACTATGCTTAAAGATGAAGATCAAATAACTACATTGCTCTTTGCACCAGCAGTGTTTGATACTGCTGGTCACAAGGGCTTACTAATCTACCATTAAAGCAACTAAAAGTATGGGATCCTTTTTCCACCTTCCAAAGAAGAAACTGAAGATGAGAAGACGGAACTGCAAATCACAGACAACGATACCTTACACAATGCTCTCACTCTGCCAGTGTTCCTATTCTGTGCTCATCTAAAACAGGAGAGCTTTTTGGCCACTGTGTCCTAGCATTCAAATGAAGCCAAGGTAGTATTAGCTTAATAGTTTGGGATTCAAACTATTAATTTGAACTAGGATACTGTCTAGGTGTTGGGGCTTTCTCAGACTATGAAATAAAGAGGAACTTGTTGAGAACAAGTATGTTTACAAAATAGATCCCTAATGCTATGAAATTTCAAAGCTATGTTCTAAAGTATATTTAAACTCTTGTATAGAAGTGTTAGTTACATTCTATTAATGCCATTACATTGCGTTATAATGATTGCATTTATTATAAAAGAATTTAAACTTATCTTCCAGATTAAAGTTTTATTATGTTCTTAATGTATCTTACTTAAAAAAAGAGATTGTCACATCAAATTTGGCACATGGGCAGGCTACAGAAAACCTAGTCATCATACTTCTTTTAGATATCAGAATTCCTGTCGAGTTGCAGTGTTTCTAAAGAAACAACAATTAAATCTTTAGGTTCAGCCATATTTTCCATTTAAGAAGGGAACAGTGTAGTCCTGTCTTGTTTCCTCTGGATAAAAAGGCTCAAGCCATTTTATCTTTCAATCTCCAACTTTTTGAATGTAATGGAACTCTTCAAAAAAAGAACACATGCTTTAACTAAAATTGCTTCTCAAGAATGTAGACTACTTACATCTGCCCTACTAAGTACCATTTTGGGATATATTGAAAAGGATATTAGTCACCACAATTTAAAAAGATACTGCGACTGATACATGATATAGAAGATTTTGGTGATTTTTATTCTTACCTTTTCCCACTCTTTTTTAATCTGCTCTAAACAAACAATGAAAGGATAGAATTAAGAGCAGACATGTTACCACTATTTCAGGCACTACCTAATTCAAAATGCCTTGCTTTTTCTAGCCCACACACTTACCATGACAAGGTGTCAGAGTATTTTTGTTACTCTGTTTAGGAATATGATCTGTATTTTGTTCTGCTTTTTCAGCATCTAGTCCTTCATTATGATCATTCTGCCCAGGGATTTCAGAGCTCTTCAGTACAGAGTTGATGGAAGCCTTGTGGTTATCAAGAGCTGGGAGCTCAACACTGTAAACACCTTCCTGGGAAGAACTGTCTGCCTTAAATGGCATATTATTACAGCATGCAACTTCAATCACAGGCTTCAACTTACTCACAAAGGAATCCACTTCATGAGGGACTTCTTGGTCATCCAAAATATTCTGTCTGAAAGAACTTTTTTCTCGTCTGGTCTCAGTAATATCAGAACTAAACCTCTGTTTCTGCTTTACATGCTTATCAGGAAAATTACTTATGTGGGAGGTTTTATTTGCTACAGCTGAGGATTCTACCTTCTTTAATGCGTTAGCATCATCATCAACCTGTTCTTTAGCTTGTGGTGTATTCAGAGCTACACCATTCTGAGTAACTAAAGCTACTTGCATTTGCTGAGTTACAGTTACTTTCCTTTCAGCCTCTGCAAGCAATGCATCCTTATTTTTTAATTCTTCATTTCCACAAACTGAGAATCGTGTAAGGTTTTCCTTTGGTATTACACATGCTTTCCGGCTGGCCTTTGCCAATGTACGCTTCAATCTGCCTGGCAAAAAACGGCTGCTCTTTTGGTCTATTTTCTGACTAACTTTATGAGGAATGTCATTTTCAGTTTCTCTACCTTGTCTGTAACTACTTTTTCTGTTGTTTTTTCTCTCTGTAATATTCTTCTGGTCTTGTTTTGTCTCGCTGCTGTCACATTGGTTAATCTCTGTTTGAGATTGTTTTGAAATATGTTCTCCACACTGGCTATTTTCTTCTCTACAGGATTTTGCTGTGTTTGCTTTAGAAAGATTTTGAGAAGTTTTCCTTTTTATTATTGGTTTGTTATCTTTCTTATTTGTATTCAGAAAACCCTCCTGTAAAGGCAATACATCAGAAATGTTATCTTGGAATGGTAAATGTTCAGTACAATAAACTTCTGGTGGGATCTTGTTAACAGCTGAGCTTGAGTCTGGTTTTTGCATTCTGCTTTCCACTTCTCCAAACATTTCTGAGAAAGCTCCTTTATTTGTCTCTTGTTTTCTTGGACTCATTACATTAACCTGGTATATCCTCCTGGCATCCTTAGCTTTACTTGTTCTAATGTGTTGCTCTACAGAATTTCCTGAAGGTAGCTGTTCTGCCTGACTTTGGAATAGCTGACTTTGTGAATCAGTAGTTTCTGAAGTTTCACTATTGTCAGCCCTAGAGTGCCTTTCTTCTGCACGCAAATTTGAAGGGACTTCAGTCTTGCTTTTTTCTTTATCCTTCTTAGAATATTTAACTTTTCTGAAATTTGGTAACATTTTATCAGAATTGGCATTATTAATTTTATTTTGGTGCAATTTATAATTGCCTTTTGCTGTAACTGTGAGTAGTTCACTTGCATCACTGGCAGTCAACTCCATATCAGCATCATAAACAGTTTCTTCAGGCTTCATCTTGTCAGTAAAAAGCAGCTTCTTAAAATCTGTCTTGCTTTCACTGTTAAATTTAAGAGGTGAAGGAGTAATGTGAGGCAAGTCACTTGAACCTTCCTGCAAATCCCTATCATTGGCATTGCTGCTACTGTTGATACCACGATGAGGCAGATCCAACGACCTACACTTTTTATCAAAATCCTTCATATTAGGTTGAGTTTTTGACTTACAAAGTACTGCATTTCTCTTTCTTCCAGTCACATTTTCATAGGATGGCAATGAACTACCATGATATTGTTCTGTAGGCTCCTCAGACTGTTCTAAGCATTGTGTATTTTTTCCATGAGTCAGGAAGGCACTATTGCAACTTAATTCTGCACACCGTTGATTTTCTGCAAAGAGAAAAATTTCAGCAGCTTGGGGAAAAGAAGAATAGAGTGTAGTTATCTGCCTAAAACTACTGAAGGCTGAACCAGAAGTATGGAAAATTGCACATTTTTATTAACTGACTACACACATTCTACTATGGTTGGTCCTTAAAAATTTAGTAAACTGAAGCTAGTTTCATAATTTTCTGAAGTTGGACTTTTGAAATTGGACATAAACTATTTTTCTGTAACTACTTCAGCTATTATTTGGTTAGCTATGTAAGTTCAATGAATATTATTAGAAAAATGATTGTCAGGACACCTACACTTATGGATGAGCATTTACTTGTTACTAGTTTATTACAGTTTAGGAATCTTATTATACCTTCTGTATTTCACATTGAGTAATGAATTATTAAATACTAATTCTCAGAGAGCTTGAAAAATAAATCACTTACATAGAAATACATCATACCTTTCAAAAGCCCATTCTTGTCAACCATTTGCTCTGTTTCAATTAACTTTTGATTGTTTGTACCAGAAGGCCAGAGTGATGCAAAGTTGACTTGATCTGAATGCACTTCCTCTGTCAAGTTAGTGGTACACTCATGAGAATTTGATGCTCCACCCAGAGAAGGGCTACCTTGCTGCTTTGCATTAGCTGTTGCAATGAAAGGAAGCTTTGCTGGCAATTCTGCAGATCTGAAAAGAGAAAATTCCACTGTGAAGATTTTTATTACATTTTCTATCATGACATTCAATTGTTCACTATAATGTTAATAACAGAACACAAGAACTTGAGTATGATATCGGGTTCTGTCTTGGGGCAAATGTATTTTTGATGATAGAGAATCCTGCTTTGGGCTGGTGAGATCACATGAAACAAGCAGCGAGTTACTCAAACACAAGTTTTGTCTACCACTCTCTCTCTAAATGCCAAGTTGCAAACAGGTAGTTTCTGGATTAAACAGGAAATGGTTTTCTCACTGCCTGAAAACTACCTAGGACAATGTACAAAGATTAGCTGCAAGAGAAAGCCACAGACCCCAACCACCTTCGGCATTTAATACAACCACCCACCGAGCTGACAGATGTGCTGCACTCCTGAACTCATCACCAGTAGGGCTGCTTGGGCCAGCTGACAGGGGAAAGGAACTCTGGAGATCCTTTCAAGAGAACAGCAGAGAAATACAAATAGTTAAATATTCTCTTATGTTTTAAGCATTAGAAATATCCACAGCGAAAAAAAACCCCACAAAAATGAATGGGAAAAATATACATGCACTGATCCAAGACACATGATAATCAAACACATATTCAAAATAATTTTAAAGCAAAATATTTTGTTACAAAATTCATCAAAATACATAACCTACTTTTATCCCAAAGAAATGTACAGACTTTCTAAATGTACCTGTAACTCATCCACACTGCATTATACATACAGAAGAACAGAGCAAAACTAAGCAAGTTGAGAACAGACAACAATTTTAAAAAATTAATTGTATTTTTTCCATGGCACGAGGACTAACATGGACTATGTTTTCCGGATAAGTTTCCAGATGTAAGATCCTTATTGCAGCACTAAGCAAGGAAGGCAGGTAGCTTGCTCACTATATACTGAAGTGCTAAACTTTTTTTTTTTAACCACATGATTCTTCTTTCAGGCTGACACTTAACTTTTAGATACTTTGGAAACCAGATTGAATCCTAAATTTTCAGTACAGTAAAATTCAATCTATTTTACTGTTCTGGTTTAATTTCAAGTTCTAAGGAATTGGGGTAAACGTTTTACAATACAAATAGCATTTCAACACTGCACTCAGTTTGATGCTTTGAAAATCTTACCCTGGAAAATGAGTTCAATATGGTAAAGTTGAAAAAACACCTTACCTCAGAAGGACTGCTCATTTCTATTGCAGTTAAGAGGTTTTCATTCAGAAATGCATCTATTCCAATAAGAGTTTTATTCTGCATATAACAGAAAAAAACATATTTTAAGTGGCTTCTGACGTAAGAAGAGACAAGATATAAAAGGTGAATCTATGCTGCAATTTATTTTTTAGATTTAATTCAGCACAAACTCATCTAAATACCTATAAATATAAAGGTGAACCTAGGACTAAAATAGCTTTAGATATACACACTCATAGACAAAATAGTTTAAAAAAATCGACAAAAGAAAAATCAAATGTAAATATTATGCTGTCAGGTGATATAACTTCACAAATCTGAGATGTATTTTAAGCCCCCACTTTAAGAAGTAATATTAAGTTTCAAAAGCAGATAAAAGCTTAGTTTAGCTGCTCTAAGTTTAAATTATATTATTTGCAGCATACCAAACAAGTTAGTTTTTGACGAAGTGAGATATTATGAAGTTGGAGTTTTTCTACTTCCTTCTGAAGAAAAATCTTCTCATTCTTTAGCTTGCGAGAATTTTCTTTTTCAACACTCAAAGCCACGGCTAACGCTTTGTTATTTTGTTGTAAAGATACTTTAAACATAGATGAGTTATCTAAAGGAGACAAAATAGTATTATTTTCAACAGCTTCAATTCCAGGCCCTCTCAGTGTGAACTATCACTACATGATGATGATTTTATCTGCAGATTCTGGTGCAACAGCAGCAAAGCCTAACACTTTCCAATATAAAACTGTTTATGTGGCTGTCATTCTGATGACTGCTCTGTTTCAAGTTTATTTCATGCATAGATCCTGCTCTAGTCTAAATTTTTAAAAATAAGGTTATTTTAAGAGGAAAACATTTAAAAATTGATAGTTTCACAGGCATAAGCATGTTTATAATTTTTTTTAAGTTACAAATTAAAACATTCAAACATTCTCATAATAAATGAGTTTTGACAACACAAAGAAAAAAGCTTTATATTCAAAATATATATGCCCACTGTCCTAATGAAAATCTATCTACACCTGTTACAGTTCTAACAGGTAGAATTTCAGCTAATCATATTAAATACAATTACTATTCCTTTTAAAGTCATACATTATAAGTACAGTATATGGCTTCAGTTTTGTTTTAACAGGACTTACTTAATAATTTAGTTTTGATTTTAGAAGCTAAAGAGTCATTCCATTTTGCAGCTTGTAATGCTCCATGCCTCCTCTTCATCCATCCTTTAGCAGCATTTGAGGTGAACACAGCAGATGATGATTTAGCAGTTGTGCCTTTATCCATCCTCAAAATCAATCTGCACACCGTCAAGGGGAATGTCCAAATAAATAAATTTCAAAATTGAGTTTATTATGTCTTACGAGGATTTCTGTGTCTTAAGTTGAAAGAATTGCTTCAGTCTTTACCTTTGTTAATTAAAACAGATTAATGAATTAATCAACACACTGAGACATTAACACAGAAAGGCAAAATACGTAACTACTAAACCATGAAACCTGAGATGATCACAGAATTTTTTAGCGTGTCCATTCCCTCACGTTAACTATCAGCGTTTACACATAAAACGGGAAAACCCCCAAACTTCACAATACGGCCAGAAGCAGCTTGTGCTTTGTCAGGTCAGATTTAAAACCGACGCATTTAAACAAGCCGCATTTACAACCAGTTCGAAGTTAACCCGAAGGAGGGAGAGAGAGGCAGAGCGCACCCGGCAGAGCCCTCAGAGCCAACGGCCGCGCGCGCGCAGGGCCNGGGCACGCGCGGGGGCTTTCATGGTTGACAGTCACCTTACCTTCGGTACGTGCTTTTACTATGAATTTTCATTCCTAGCACTTTATTAATTGCATCAGTCCCATCAGCTCTTGTGGCATACACACCAATAATTTTACTTTCACAGCTTGCTCCAGAAGTGTTGAGATAGTGCAGGACCCAAACTGTAGGCTTTGTACAAACCAAATGGTAAGAATCACAGAAATTTTGCTGGGTTCTGGCCTTAATCTGAATTTAATCTTACACAAAAGATAGATTCAACCTGCTTTAAAATACTGCCCCTTTAAGATGTGTTTCCACTTGTGGAAGAGCACCAAGTGCAGTGGGAATTCCATGTTTGTGTTTGAGTGAGGCCAAACAGCTGTATTTGCTTTGCTAATTGAGGGGGCCTTTTATAAAAAAGGACTGGCCTGGAAGGGAAGCCTTGCCCTGCCATCAATTCCCTCACTGCCCCATTACAAGTCCCTTAAAAGGACAATTGCATGTGGTTGTGTCTGTAATGAGAAGGTAAAAAAGGAGTTCTGTTGAAGATGGGCCCAAGAGCATTTGGCCACTTTTAACTACCATGAGCAGTAAAACACTCCTAGAATTAACTCCAGATATAACTCCAAGCATACAGACACACATGAAAGATGAAGATTCTGACTGCGTTTCAGAGCACAGCCACATAATGTGGTTAAAATGCGCATTGGAATAACCTTCCCAAACCAGCACAGATACCAGACAAAACTTGGTGTGCTAAAAGTGCAGCATTCCCACAACCAGCCTTCTCCTCAGCCTAACCAAACCCATACAAAGTTCTTTAACAAAGATGTCTTAGCATCACCAGATAAAAGAGAAATGGCACCTCTCACCTGTTAGTCCTGGATCTGTCACTTACTGAGCCTCCAGTACATCAAAGCTTGGCTGGTGCTGAAGAGCACAAGGTGATCCTGTTGTGCCGAGTTAAGTTACAGATTTTATTTATTTATCTGCAGAAAGTCGCTTGTGAGAAACTGAATAAAGTAACTTATGGAATAAAGTAACTTTCAATAATGCAATAATCAAGTGTAGAAGCTATAAGGAAATAATAACTGTCATGACAGGTAAGTTTCACTTTTTTAGGATTACAAGAAGAGACATATTTCACAGCTTACATATGGATAAGAAATTCCTGTGTAGTATCTGCATGGAATTTGTAATTGAATCTCTTAGAGTGAGGTTAAAGTGAAACTATAAGGCAGCAGATGTATTTTGAAAAGCCACCTATCTGATGAGTATGCACAACAGAGATTCTGGAATTTCTATCTACCCCAAAACATTCAGCTTAAAAGTGTGGTAAGTAATTAACTAGAGTAATAGCAGTGCTTGCAATGCTAAGAAAGCCAGTGTCTACCTAGACGCTTGTTCTTCTTTGACCAGTCTTCCAGATGACAGTGAGTTACTTGCCTTTTAAAATCAGGTTTTACCAATATTCACTTGTGGGACACTCTCTACGTATATGAAGAAAAATAACAATTGGAGAATGCACTTCACTCTTCCCCTGGAAATTACTTTTCAAGAGCTTCAGAGGGGAGTAATCCAGTCAGTAGTAAGGACGTGTGAAGTCAGTAAACAGAAATCAGGCAGAGGAAATTGGTAAAAGCAATAGCAAACAATCACCTAGGTGTAAACTTTTAAAGCTACCCAAGTGTCCTTCTGCTCTTACTGACCTCGCTGGGAGGCCAATCTTGGTGACCTTTACATCTTTCTGACTCTGATGCCTCTGGATTCTGGCACCTTACTATGTTAAACAGTAACTTACTGTAAAATGTGTTCAGCATGGAGGTGACTCACATGGCAAGGTTGTTTTGTGTGCTGTGGCATTAGAATCAAGCTAGAAGCAAAAGCCTAGCCCAGTCCAAACTCAGCTGAAAGCCTCCCACTGATACCAGTTCCACTACTCAAATACAATTTGAGTAAGAGCACAAGGTTAGGCACTGCAAAGCAGCAAACACCAGAGTATTTTAGAAAGATTTTAATTATTTGGAAGAAACAGGTTTTCTGAAATACAGACTCAGAACATAAAGACTAAGTATTCATTAGTCATAGCTCTTGTTATGGACAGATGGTTCCTACAGCAAAAATATAGAAAAATAATTTGAATTCAAGTCAAGAAGACCTGCAACCTTTCATATGCAAAAAATAAATCCAACTAGTCATAGAAAAGTGGCTGATAAGATGGAGAACAGGGCTGTGCATCTGAATAGCCATTACTATATACATTCCAAACTTAAATGAGCATATTTCCTCAGCCTCATAAAAATAGTTTGTCCATGAAAAATACCAATATGTAATACATTTAATACAATTTATACTTGAATTTAAAGATCTCAGATTATAGAATAATAAGCTAAAATCAAATGAACTGCTTTTTCAACTCTCCTTGTATAGAACAATACTCTCTGTGTATACAGTGTGCATGCATGTACATGTATACACGCACAGGAAGAAAGAGGTGTATAGAGATTTGCTGAAGAATTCTACAAGATTATTTGATTTCTTCGCAGACCACAGCATACAGACTTCCTGGGATCCTTCTAACACAGGCTGTTCTATGAAATAATAATGTTGACTGGTATAACCACATATCTACAACAGGTTTTTGCTATTATGAATTTAATTATCAATTTATCTTTCCAATCTAGATTTGATTTTTCTAAGAAGTAAATGCTGCTTTGGTAAGATTCCGTACAGTCATGAGAAAAGAAATGTGAACATACTGGGGAAAGCCTTTAAAGTATGATTTAATTTTGATAATTAGTAAGTAATAAAGATACCAACAAGTTTTAAGCAGCAAAAGATTTAAAAGACTATGTTCTGACTTATTCTCTTCACCAACAAGCTTTTCGAGCAACAAACTAAAATGAAGAGATTGACTTTCTCTGCCTGCCATCGCTGTGACATTTTAAGCAACCAAAGTCACAGCTGGCACTGAAAGAACAGTGGCATCAGCAGAGACCTCCATCCTTGCAGGACATAAATTGCATTGTGGCACCCTGCCAACACTGCCTTGGAAAGGCCTGTGCTCTGCGGTGTCCGGTGTGTGATGCTTCCGTCGGGACTTCTCCGAATGCGTCGGATTCTCTGTGGTCCTTGCAGGTGTAGACTGCTCTTGATTTTTCACAGCTCCTTTGTTTTTAGATCGAAAGCTGTTATGCTGCTGTCTTCTGTGCTCAGACCTGGGACCACTCTTTGTATTTTGATCTGCCTCATTACTGGCACCTTGGGACTTATGAGATCCATTGAGTCGCATGTTTTGGTGCTGTGGGTTGAATCTTCGTCTCTGGCTAGAAGGCCCATTCTACTCAGAAAGAAATGGGATAATTGTTAGGTTATCTGAATCCTTCCAACAGGCCAAGAAACACAGCAGTCAAAATTAACAGTGTTACTGTTAGGAGGGAACAGGAGAGGGAAAACACTAAAAAGTTTTGATTGTTACCAGAGTCTCTTTATTGCAACTATAACCACAACTATGAGTACCATACTACATTGGAGTAGTCTGGAGATACAGATGGCAGGTTCATCATTGATGCCAAAAAAGGGGATGAAATTCTAGGCATCTCAACAGCAGTTGTTGAGGGAAGGGATCTGCAGGTTCTGGTGAATAGAAGTTAAATATGAGCCAGCAGTGCCCTGGCAGCCAGGAGGTCCAACCACGTCCTGGGGATGCATGGCCAGCCGGGCAAGGGAGGCGATTGTCCCACTCTGCTCTGCACTGGGGTGGCCTCACCCCAAGTGCTGGGGGCAGTTTTGGGTGCCATGATGTAGGAAAGACATTAAACTATTAGAGAGTGTCCAAAGGAGGGACATGAAGATGGTGAAGGCCTTAAGGAGGAGCTGTGTGAGGAGTGGCTGAGGTCACTTGTTCTGTTCAGCCTGGAGACTGAGGAGGAGACCTCACTGCAGTCACAACTTCCCTGTGAAGGGAAAAGGAGGGGCAGGCACTGCTCTCTTCTTTCTAGTGGCCAGGGATAGGACCCAAGGGAATAACCTGAAGTTGTGTCAGGGGAGGTTTAATTTGGGTTTATGTTGGGGAGAAGTTCACCCAGAGGGTGGCTGTGCACTGTAAACTTGGACAATGCTCTCAGCACACAGTGGGATTCTTGGGATGTCTTGTGCAGGGCCAGAAGTGGGACTCAGGATACACTGTGATTCTCTGAGCAGATAAGAAGTACCAAAGAACCTAATACTGACTGATTTTTTCCACAATGTTTCTCCTCCACAGCAATTAGCTATAATGGAGGGGTTTTCTTTTTCACTCTATTACTGCCACTACATACTTATAAACAGATAGGTGTCTTTACTCATATGGTATTTCTGGTATTTCTACTTTATATGTTCACACCGACTTGAAAATGAAGCTGGAAAATACATGCTTACTATCTTCAAAAACTATTAATTAAATATAGACCACAAATCAGTATTTGATTTTGTATTAACAACTTTCAATGCTACATGTTTTTCTGAAAGTTTTTGAAATAATTCAGTTTACTTCATGACTGACTGACATCTTACCTGCTTATTTGTTGGGACTCCTTGAGAAGAGGATTCTGTAAGATTGGAAGAAGAATAACTTTGTACTTTACTGCTGGCTGTTTTATTATCAGAGTTCTTGGCATTACTAGAGGACTTTCGGTTGTGCGTGTTTTGCTTGCCAGTTGTTGCATGTGAGGTCATTGAAGACAGCAGTAAACTACATGGTGGTCTTGAGGAATAGTTGTTCTTTGGGTGAGAAACTGTTAAAAGAAGGGATTATCAGTTAAATGATCAACATCTAAACAGAAGGCTATATTCTTACCCTGCTTACAGTTAATTTTGGAAGCATTGTTTCAGTCTCCCTTTAAATTATGAAGTAAGCTAACTTAAGCTAACTATTGAAGTAGCTTGGTTGGAGTCAGGCCAAAGTGTTCTACACCTGTAAGTCTGCCTCACTGCTAAGCACTTCTGGAGATAAAAGAGCCACTGCACTAAAACTGGATGGAGCCTGGCAGAAAGCCAGGCTTTTGGCAACCAAGAGAACTTAACTTATTCCTTTCTACAGGAAATGGGTAAAAAAAGGTTCTTTTGTATTACGAGTATCTACAAAAACTGGAACTGAATGCAATGCACTAATCCACTCCATGCAGACCACATCAGTCTGCACCATCAGGAACCACTACTGTCTATCTTAGTATACTCCTACTCTCTACTTCTCAGTATTTTGAGATCACCTAATTTACTAAGCCCTGTTTGGATATGAAATGCACCCCAAAATCCTTGATTTCTCTCTGCATTTCTCCAAGCTGCCTTTGTGAAATGGCCCCCAAGCAGCCTTGAAGAGAATTCCGAGGCTAATGAAGTTCTTGATCTTAGTTTGCTGTCCTGATTTTTCTGATTATGGAATTTTTCTGTTTCCTTCTGGTACAGATGACAAATTTAACTCCAGAGAGATGCCTGTTGTTTTTATCTAAGAAGTACTTATATTTTTTCACTTCTAGTACAGACAAAGAAGATGAGGAATCATTTTACTAAGTAAGCATCATCTGTTGGGTTTTCTGAGGATCTTATTCACTTACACCAACATCAGCTACTTCTCCCACTAGGTGTCCTCTTCAGAAAAACAATGCAATGATCTGCACAATGAACTGAATTTTCTCTTTTGAGTTCAGTGAGGCCAGCCATCCCTGAATTCTATTAATTCTCTCTCATCTGAAACAGACAGCTGCATGTGGGAGCCCATATAAAAACCCAGATGCTTGTCATAAAAATGTATTTTTAACAAAAAAGATGTACAAGAAGAGGATACTGCACATTCTGATATATATCAATCCAATTGTTTTTGTTTCTTCCTGTCCTTAGAGTATATGCTATGATTTCCTCATGCTAGAACATTCCTTCCTTTGCACAAGCTCTGTGGTTTGGTTATTGCTTTTGTTAACACCCTTAAGAGTGGCTGTTCTTAGCAATATGCCTTGTGTAATCTCTTGTTTGAGGGGTATTTGCAGCTCCTAGCAGGGGATGGGCCTCATTGAGAGATGATGCTAAGAGAAACATCTTTTGCACTGAAAAGCTCTTGTCAAAGACACCAATCATCACAAGTTGCTCATCTAAGGTCACTGAGGGCAGGTATGAGCAAAGTTCTTCAGACAGTCAGTGCACTATCAGTCATTTCAAGGATGACACTGCTCCCCTGCTAAAAGCTGTTCTTTTGACTTCACTGACCTGATTTTAACAGGCCTGCATCAAACTGTGCTTATGTAATGCTTTACTGAAATGAGGTATAAATAATTAACTTGCAGAATTAACTGCAGCTGGAAGTTATTTAGGAAAGTAGTTCAATGAGTTTTAAAAAATAGTCTATGGTTGTATCAATAGCAGCTGTGGTATTATTAGCCAAGGTAATCTTTATGGAATTTTCAATCTCTTAATGCTTTAGGGTATTAGATAGGGTCTATGAGGTGACTGTAAACAATTAGAAGCATTACTGGGAAGTTTATGTCTTCCTCTGAAACAGCCTGGGTTGGTTTCATTGAGACAGGATATGGAGTTAGATGGATCTCCAAAGTGTTCTGCAAAAGCAGTTCTTATGATCTAATAAGTTAAACTGGTTATGCCTCCAAGCTGTCAGAAGCTTGTATTGGCAGACTGTGTAGTACTTTCTCTATTTTCTATTTTTAGGAACTACTTGAAACCAGTTATTATTTTCCTTCCACTAAGATGCACTTGTTCAGTATTGTTTCACCAGTTTTCTCCTGAATGGAATACCATAGGACAGGGTAACATACTGGGCAAAGCCTTATATCACTTACTTTGTTTTAGGGGAAAAAAATCATGACAGAGATGAGAAACAGGCTCCTATTTTGCAACAGGGACATGATACTTGAAGCAAAAAATGTGAACCTGAATTTCCAAGCAGAAGAGCAAATGATTTAGAAACAGGAGCCTGGAGAAAAAAAGGCTGAGGGGAGACCTTATTGCTCTCTACAACTACCTAAAAGAAGGTTGCAGCAAGGTGGGATCAGTCTTTTCCAGCCTTAGTGATTCTATGATTTGGGAGTCCAGATGGCTCCTGAAAAACCCAGTGAATCCTGTTATAAAGCTGGGGAGTTACTTCTTAGCAGGAGAGTTCTGAATTGGTCTCATTACATTACGCTCACACACAGAAGCTTCCAATTTACTATTTATTTATAAATTACTGAATTTGTGTATTCCCTAGAGTTGAGATCCTGTTTAGATTGAAAACTCCAACTGATCTGAGTAATATCTGGAAATCTCTGACAAAGATGGGACTGTGCACCTGCAGATGGAGTGTGCAGCCCAGGCACAGTGAGTCTAACATGTTGCAGACTGTAGAGTTGACTTGTGTGTGTTCAGCAGTCCTGCTGCATCCAGAGACACTTCTCATATTGGGTTTGCTGCACACTGGCAGCACACGTGCTGTCAGCTATGTATGTTCTGACAAACTCAGTGAGAGGATCACCAGCACTTACTTTCTCCACAGAGCTGAATCTGGGTCTTCAGTTGCTCTGTATCACAGGAAAATCGGGCAGACCTGCCCAGCTCTTCATCGTATTTCCGTTCGCTCACGAAGTGCTGCAAAAATAGACACGTTAACAGTGATTTACATTCTGAGCAAAAGACTGCATGGAGGGTAAAAGAACTCATCAATATTAAAGTTCACGTTAAGGCACAACGAATTCTTGACCCTGCCCTGTTCACAACATCTCTATGCAGAACCAAGTTATTTTCCCATCCTTACCAAATTGTGTCTCACAGCCCAGTGATGGGTGGGTTACTCCCACACTTGGGAAGAGGCTCATTTCAGGGAGAATAGATGTTTGATCATTGAACCTGAAGGTATCAGGTTTACTTGCTGAATCTAAACGACACACAAACAACAAAACTCCCCACTGCTACACTTAGGAGGATATAGCTGAGACTCCTCTGATAGCATCTGTGCACTGCTCAGAGTGCTTTAAGAAGCTACATTTTCCCTATGGAAAGCTGTTTACTCCTCAGCCCATAGCAGGAATGAACAGCCTGGGCATGTTAGTGTGACAGCTCTTCCTTGGCATTTCTGCAAATGGCTAAAATACCCAGCAGAAGTGAATGCCTGACCTTGATTTCAGCCCTGAGTTCAGAGAGTTGTGCTTCAGCCATCTGACTGGCTAGGTCTGCCAGTCTCTTCAGCTCCTCTGCTTTCTTCTGCCGAGCAGTCAGGATTTCCACTGCCAAATACCAATAGTCAGTCATTAATGCTAGGAAGGTAAACTGCTCTGTAATTTATTAGTCTTTGGGCATTAATGTGGTACATCTCGTGTGAGACAAACACATGGACCACTGACTTCAACTGGACTTCCAATATGATACTTGCACAGATTAAACTGATCAGCGTATTTCACTGCACTGCCTGATTTTGCAAGAGGTCTGAAAATGGGATAGCTGTCAGAAAATCAAAGTTAAACCAATTCTCCAACATTCACACAAACAGGGACTAAGACATGTTGTTTTGAGTTTTCCAGGACTTTATTCTGAAGCACAAAAACAGGGAGCCTTCCAGAGACATGCAAAGAAGCAATACACTGAGTCACCAGCCTGTTTCTGAAGACATTTGATTTACACAGGGGAATTTCACTTCCTCTGAAAAAACCTGTTCATATACAGTTTATGTTAAAATCACTGGCATCACAATTTTGCTTTCACATATGGAATTTTAATTTGCCATTTTAACAGTAAAGCAGCATTGAAGGCCAACAGTCTTTATGAAAAAAATACTAAATATTCATTACTGCCTGACTTGTATATTCTATGTAAGGAAGGGGTGAGTAGTTATATTCTTACAGGGAAAGATTAATCATAAACCACAAAGCAATGATCTACTTGTACACAAGATAATATGACATTACAATTTTGGTGGCAATATATGCAAACTATTACCTAAACGGTGACTCAGTGTAAAAGCAACAACTGATTAGCTGACTGATGGGATCAGTACTTATAGCAGAGAGGAAACAACATCTAATTGTAAAATAGTAACAATCATAGTGTTTTGTCTTGAACTTACAGTCAGAGGGAGTAGTACTTAATGTAAACTATCCTAAGGACACAGACTCCACTACAGCAGTAGAGATTTTGGTTTCTTTGCTTTCTTTTTGCCACAAATTTCCACAGCACACTTGAGAAGTCATGTAACCAGCCTATACCTTTTATTGGTATTTTTAAAGGTGAGAATTAATGATATTTCATAGACAGTTTGTTTCTCAACCCATTATAATTTATTTAATCAGAAAACACCTTCTTTTGAAAGTACTGTAGAGTCAATAAATAGTTTGGGCTGGAAGGGACCTTTACAGGTCTCCAACCCCCTGCAATGAGCAGGGACATCTTCAACAGATGGGGTTGCTCAAACTGTGTGACTGTAGAGGAGTGTGTGTCACAGGGCAGGGAAGGCAGAGGGTGGCTACAGTTTGTAAATTAATTGAGTTCTAAATGCAGATGAAGCATTCAAGAATATATAAATATACTCTTGATATAAAGAATATAAATATATTTAAATATATATGATATATTTGTGACCCTGCTTGGAAGGACCTAAAATTCACAAATCAGTAAAAGGACCGTATGCATTCATATCAAGGACATTTACATCTGCCAGGAAAAGTATCATTCTAACAATGCTTTGGTTACTCTTCAATTTCTTGCTTAGCATTCTCTACTGAAACATGTCCCCCTGTATTTATTGGAGGTAAATACAAACACTGTCTTGGATGGAGTGTAAGACAGATATTGTGGTATCCTAATATAAGGCTCATCTTGCTTTCCCCAACCCCAAAACCAGCATATATACACATGAAAATGCAAAAACCAGAGACAACATGAAAGCTTGGAATAAGATCAACTCCCACAGATTATTAAGAAAACAGATTGCAGTAAACATCTGGTTTTTGATTTTTTAAAATTTTCTAATTTATAAGCTTGATCACTATCCCTTAAAGCTATGCAAGGCAACACAACAACCTACTCCCCTACTTCCTAATTCCAGTATTCTAACTTATGTAGGTTAATATAAGCAAGCAAAAAGTGATTGATAAATGGAAACAAAGTAATTGAATAACCATAGAAATGAGGAGAAAAAAAAAAGAGTGGTCAAAAAGCTCTGATAGGTAAGCAGAAGGGGTAATTAATTGAAATCACCTTTTGGTTTACCTTAATTTCATAATTCTGAAATTTTGATGCACAATCCTCATAGAAACTACCCTGGCACCTCAAAGCCTTATCTGACTACACATACAGAGTGAAAGATGACGGAATGTTGCTAACCAAATTTATGGATTGTGCAGTTTTCTGTCAAACAAAACAACTGTTTCAACAGTATTCCAAAATTTCTTTGTGTATTTTTTTTTTTACTTACTGGCTTCTTCTTTAACTTTATCAATTTCTGCCATTAATGACACTTCTTTGTCTACAATGCTAAAAAAGGAAAAAAAGAAAGAAAAAAATCATAATTTATTCATACTAGAACTCCATCAAAATCAAATGCTGTAACTACACACAGACTTCAGACATTAATAATGGGCAGTTTTGAAATGAGTAAGACTTAAAAAATTGAAGCTGAAAAAATACCTAGGCAAGCCAGCTACAAAAAATTAGTGATAATGAGTGTGTGCTGCTTTACACAAACATCTCAGTGGCCTTCCCATGTATCTGCACAGATGTGGAAATCAGTCTGATTCAGCACAGCAATCCTCAAACGACTACATAGTCTGTTTCCTAATTAAGCCAGATATACCATTGCTGCTACCCAGATTAATACAGTTTAGGTCTGAGCTAAAAGAATGAAACAAAATTAAAGGTGTGTGGAATGGGTTCCTTTTCTTCCTTAGAGATATTTTTGCAGAAATGTCAGAGTAAACAAGAAATGGTTTGTGATGTAAATAAGCATTAAAGTATCTCCATAACAGAAGTCAGCTTCCTTGCCCCCTTTTCCCTCCAGAACTGGGAATGAGTTGTTCCACTTTTACCTGGCCTTCCTGAAGGAATTGCGTGCCTTTCCTTTTACAGATGCTTGGTGTGCAATCCCTGACTGTGGTTATGAGCTGTCACAGTGCAGCTGATCAGGTGGGTCTGCTGAGAGCAGACAGGACATGGGGTAAATTGTTCACATTATGAATGCAGTGACATTGCCCAGTGGAGTAACATCTCTGCAGAATGCTCTCCAGGGGACAGTGCTCTGGTGTGCCACTCTGTTTTCCCCTCACTAGATTATTCTTAACGTTAAGTTCACATTAATGAACACCACCAATGTTAATGTTTGTGTTTGCGTGAGTAAATTCAAGTAGCTGGGGGGAAATTGCAAAAAGTAGGTCAAACACCAGGAGTACATCTAGGCACACACTCAAGGGAAGAGGGCAGCTCTCTACCCTGTTAGTAAAATCAACCTCAACCATTAGCTTTTGTACCCAGTGAAGACACTGGGTTACATATGAACAGGCTTCTACCAAAGGAAGACAGTATAGAAAACTTAAACCCAAAAACATTTCTCAAGAACATCCTCTGCAAGAAAGGGAAGATACTGCTTCAGTGGGCAATAAAGAGTGACTGGATCGTGTGACTGATGGGCAAACAAACATCACAACAAACTGCAAGAGGATTTGAAAACCCAGACTTTAGAGGCAGAGGGACTACCAAAGGTCGGCTGTCAGACAGACAGAAGCCTCGTAAGAATTGCCTGGAGAGAAAAACAGCACAGAACTCTGTTCAGTACAAAGCAATACTAACCCTGGCCTTTCCAGCCATCTGCCCACCTCCAAACTACCACAGCACAAACAGGCAGCTCTCATCTGGTGCCACTGATTCTGGGCTACAGGTGACAGAAACCCACCATCTTTACCATTTGCCAATTAGGGGTCCCAGAAAGGGGCAACCGTGTTCTCACTGTTCTGCAACTGTGAGCGCTGGCACCACTGCTCACTACCCCACACTGTGTCAGTACAGACACCACTATATAAGGACAGACATAATTCTATTCTTTTAGATTACTTCTTCCACCATTCATCCACTCCTCTGCTTTAACTTAGAAAACAATATAAAAACTGCTTCTTTTCCCCCAAACATACAGCACATGCTTTCTAATTGTTACCCTTAATCTATTTTATTATATTTTTAAATTGTCAGTATTGCCAAACTCCATCTTCCCAACATTACATCAAAATCCCTTTTTTAATCTAGCCTATGGTAAAGCTTTCAACTGCTTTTTCTTCACTCCAAAAATTCATTTGTGTTGATTTTCATGCTCTTTACACAGCACTGGACCCACCAACATGTTAGGAAAGAGTAGAGAAGCTTATATTTATGTGATTCAGCTCTGCATGCAGTGTAATTAAACCTGGTTCTTACTGTTTTCTACAGACTATTTGTGGCTGGCAGCAGACCATATGGGCAAGTAGCAGATGTTTCCTTTTAGTTTTCCATATGACTGTATGAATGCCCAATATGTGAAAATTATTTTCTGGCAAGAGGTGTTACAGGGAACTGTGGCTCCTTTTGTGCCCTACACATTTCACTCAGATTTCCTGGGGCTCTCCTTTTATCCCCAGGATGGTTATTCAGTCTCTTTGTGGAAGAGGAGTGAGAACACAGTTAATGCATGTAGGTTTTAAGCTTGGCAACAAATGTCTCAAGTGCATTCTAGTGAGAGTTCATTTAGCTTTCTTAACCTTCCCCTGGAACTTAAGGACTATTTGGTAGCCTTCTTTTCTGTGCTCTGCACTAATGTGGGACATGGCTGTGCTCTGATACATTTAATATCAAAGTGGTAAGGGGAGCACCTTATGTTCTTTCTCACTCACACAAAGGTATTCCTGAAAACCATACAGCAAAGCTGAATGCAATGAGGAGAAATACTGGATCAAGGAGTAAAAAGCCAAGAAGCTTTTTTTTCTCCTAACTTTCAGGTGCATGTAAAAGCCTGAGGAACACAGCCCTTCAGCTTGCTTTGCTGAGTGCTCTCAAAACCCTGGGAAAGCAATGTCACCAAAACCCCAACAAGAGCAGGAGTGACCAGAGTGCTGGACCACAGCAGGAGCACAATCCACTTGGGACTACAAAAGACTTCTTGTGGGGCAAAGTGCCCTGCCTGGTCCAGCCCATGGCTTGTAAAATGCTATAGAGTCTTCTGGCATGAAAAGAACTGAATAAATGCAAGCTGTTATCACCTCTTCTGAGCACACAAGAGAATTACTCCAGTTAGCAGAAACTTCAGTGAGGCTCTTTAAGAAAGAGGAAGTGAGCCCAATGCAATATTTTTAAATAAACATCTTTCTGGGATTGCTATTTGGCCTGTTATACTACAAAGTCAAAACTGAAGTAAGCATTGCATTTTCCCCTTAAGCTTTTACCAGGGCTCACAGCACATGTGCTCCCTATGCACTGTTTTGCATAGTGATAGGTAACTTTTTAAACAGCAGCAAAGTACATGTTCAGGAGTAACTTCCCTATTGGTTAGGTCAAGCTGTGAAATACTGAGCCAGAGAGAAACATGGATTTTCACAGGCAGCTATCACTCAATAGTTTCTGCTGTTGTAAGGAGAAGTTCTTGTGAATGTTTCTGCTGAAGCTTTCAGGACATCTTAGGCCACATGTGCTATTCATTTAACTCCATAATAATGGTTTCATTTACTGTCTGGAAGTAGGAGAAAGATACATGATATTATCTTTGCATTCTTCATTCTTTCTGTGATTGGTAAAATAATGGGAAGATTTAAAAAATCCAAACAGATCATCAGAAAGTCAAAAATATTACTGACTCTTGCAATGCAGTTTTGATTCTGACCTTGATAGCAATAAAGGACACAAAAGTGGTCTTATATCCTATAATCAAAGGAAGAAAAATAAACCCAAAAGAGACACATTAGTATTTGTTTCAGCATTCAGCTGCAATGCAAGATAAAAGCTTCTGACTTTGTTTAGCTTCACTAAAACCCCTTGGGTGGTGACAGCTGTGTGTAACAGGAAGGGGTTACAGTATTGAGCTCATTCCAGTATTCCTGGAATATTCCTGGCAGTTCTGAACACAGACAGCACTTGGTGGCTGTTTTATCTGCTGTCCATCTTAACCAGCCCACACTCCAGAAGGAACTGGGAGAGGAACTTGGAAAAAGCTTTGGAATCACGATCACAATGGAGACCTGACATCATGCCCTGCTTTGGTCACTCCACAGCATTCTGGGAGCAACAGTTTAGCTGAATTCCTTAATTTTTCCATGACAGACAAGTTGACCGTGTCACAGTGAAACTCCATGCCAAAGGAGGGTAATAAATATGCTCACTTAAAACTTTATCCTCCTGCTAGCACTGGGGATGTTTTGTTCAATTCTGGAGTGAGGAAACTCCCATGTAAATAACACACTAAACCACGCAGCTCAGGAATACAATGTGATCCTTGTATGAGGTCTGAAGCCATATGGATCACTGCTTTGGGTGATTTCTACCCAAATCCAGTAAATCCACAGCAGTTGTCAGGGAGTTTTCAGAGACAAGGCATTAAAACAGGTGTGCTCATCTTCCTCAAAGTTTAGGCCACAAGATCATATGAAATATCACAAAACTCTCTTTAATTTTAGCAAAGAAGGTGTTAAATCAGGCAGTTTACTGTTTAAAGAAAAAATCCCCTTCATTCATCTGAAGAAAAACCTAAATCTTAGACTTGAGCTGCCAAAAGCAACGTAACCAGCACTGAGATTTCCATAAACATCTCCTGACATTGTACTGTCCTCGTTGCAATGTTATGCTGAGGCACAAATACTCAGACCACAGATCTTTTACATTCTAGAGCTTCCAGCAGACTCCACTTCAATAATTTAGGCTCTGGTAAGGAGGCCAAATGAAATGAAGCCTTTTGAAAAGTTTTCCAAGCTATTTTCATCGTTTTAAGTACTACCATTTACAAACTCTTTTGGGCTATTTTAGTATTAGGCAATACACTTCACTGTTTTTCAAACTAAAATATGAATACATGAAAAATGAAGAATCTCAGTTCTGAACTTACTGCCTCCCTGCACTTTTAGATCATGACAGAATTCTAAGTGCGTTCCATGACCAGAGTGACAATTGCTTAAAGACTGAACTGCCTGTGACTGCCTGCAGCCAAGGTGAGACATGTGATGTAAGGTATTTTTAACAGTGCTACCAAAAATAAAAAAAGTGAGTGTGAACTACACAGCAAATGACATCCACTATAGTTTTTTCAGAGAAAAGGTCCCTTCTGAGAACTACCAAAAAAAGGTGCAAGGAGTTGATGAAACTCAATTTTTCTACCCCAACAATCTTCCTACTACATTTAAGTTCATAAGCAAAGATCACTGTGATTATTTCTGCTATAAGTTTTGAAAGGGCGTAGGTATACATGCTGAAGATCAGCAGTAATCAAATTATAATGAAAAAAACAGATTGAAGGAAAAAGAATGAACTAGAGATGCAAACTGGAAATTAATGATGGATGGGAAACTTAGAAGGAAATATGAGGGAAAGTTAAGAGAACAATGGTAGGATAAGAAGCAAAGATGATGGGACATGAAGAGACAGTAAAGGACTGTCTGCCAAAGGAGATAAGATCAAAGATGCAGTATAGAAAGAAGAGATTTAAAGAAGGTAAAAGAGTCTTCAGAAAATCCCAGACAGGATATTTAGAACAGCTTTCATTTGCTCATATATGTTGCCACTGAATCTGATACAAAAGAATTAGGTCAAGATGGATAATTTAGGAGTAAAAAAACCTGAGTTTCTTTCAAAGAGCTTTATATATGTATACAATATATGCATATAGTACTTCCTGATTGGTGAGGAGTGTCATTACTTAATGGCACCATGTTTTTTTTTAATGAAACCAAATGCAACAAACAAAGAGGGTGTAAGTGACCCTTCCCCATAATTAGGCCAGTGGCTTAAATTAGTCCTTTTTCTAAGTGGAGCTGTTGGATCTCTGCAACTGATTTACCTACCAGCTGTGTAATTCTGCAAAAGCAGCTTTGATCTTCTTCACTGAATTATCCACTTCCTCTTTGATCATCACACGGTATCTGGTTAGAGAAACAGTGCAACGCTGCAAGTCTTTTACTGACTTTTCAATGTTTGGCCCTAAAATAGAAAACAAAAATTGCATGGTAGTCAGAAAGTTGGTTTTAGTTTTTCTGAATGAGGCACCAGGAATAGTTCAACATATTATTTGCCCAGATTAGAATGAAGTGGTTATTCTACTGAAGTCTGTAAATCTAACTTTTCCATAGTCCCTCCCTAGTGCTCTTCAGTTTCTAAACATGTTTGCTGAAATGCATCCCCCAAATCAAATAAATATTAGAAAGGCATTATTAGTTCAAATTATTCAGTTTAATATGTTAAATAGACCATAAATTGTTTTATTCATTTTGTTATAATTCTGCTCGTACTTTCCAACACATCCCTTTTTAATTTATGTGAATTCAGAGGTTTTTTTCCTAGAGGCCTCAGCTGTTTTTTGACCTCAGAACACAGCAACCAGAGACCCAATTTACCTCTTTTTTTGACTGAATCATCTGTCTTTGTTTCAAGTTGGGTTGATGCATTGGATGATTTAACTGAGGAAGATTTTGCCTTTGGCCTGCCTAGATTACACTGGAGTTGAACTGATGGCTGAAGGGGCTCATGTTGTTCTACTCCATTCATAGTCTTTGGGTTTGATTCCATAGATACTCTCTGGCGTTCTCGTTCTCTGTCTGCAAGAAAGCATTAAGGAAGAAAACAGGAGCTGTGAGATTAAGAATGGTATGAAGCCTTGCTGTTAAGTCAGAATGACTTTATGGTTTTCTCCTGGCACACATTCTACAGAACCTCAGAGAGCTATAAAAACAAATGAAATTGTTTTGGTAATTAAACACTATTTGGAACACTTCTTTATTTTAACAGTGTATAAAAGAGAAGCTCAATTAAAAAATCAACTCTTTCATGCCAATAGGGAAAATACCTCACAACATTAAAAAGCACGTTACCGATTATAATATTTGCCCAAATATGTGTATATATAGCACACAAAAAAAGTTCCTAATTTTATCAGCATTTTAAAAGCACTGATTAAACATTCCTACGTGAAACACTTACCTTGCTTGACTACACATTTTGATCAAAAGCTGCTGCTAAGAGGAACCAAGCAGGAAATGAAAGTATGTTAAAGATTAGGCTCCTGGGTTCAACAGCTTCAGAGGATAAGATAACAATGCCTGAGCATGTTTGGCTGCCACAAGACGACCTGGTTTCCTCTTTCCAAAACTCCAAAGGGATTCAAGGTAGAAGCATCATAACAGAGGAACAAGCAGCCAAAGCATGACTGTGAAAACTGACAGGCAAGGCCAGCTATTACTGCCACTGTGAATTTTAGTTAAGGAAACAAGCACAAAAAGTGATTTGTTGTGTTAACTCATTTTTCTAATTTTTGCACTCACTTTGATGAATGAATGATTCTTCATTCTGAAGATGCTTTTTATGCACCATTTTATTCAACTGATGATGCATGGTGTCTGGAGAAAAGGGACATGTCAGATTAACAGCTGGATTACAGCCTGTGGAATGGAATAAACACTGCTGGGATTGAGGGATATCACATGGACAGGTGCAGCATATCAACTAGTGACTTCTTTCTGCCCTGGCTGGGCATTAGGACAAATGGAAAACGCATCTTGGTATGTTTAATGGCAATCATGTAACACCAGAGGAACATCAGTGCTCACATTTTAAATCAGCTTTTAAAGGCTTTATAAAGCTGAGTCTGAAAACGGAAAAGGTATCTTGCATAAAACAGTATGCAAGAAAGTAGTGAAAGAAGCCAAAGAAACCTGTGAATCTGTGAAAGCAAGAAGCACCAGTAAAGCAGCGCTCTGAACACATCAAAGGTTTGATGCCAACACTGGTCTCACACACAGTGAGGAGCTCCTGTGACAGAACTGCCACTAACCCTGTCCAACGCTGGCTGCATCTCACACTAATGCAAACAGAACATTCTTTACAAATCAAGGCTTTCTGCTCTCAGCTGAGGCTGCCCTTGCTACATAACTCTAACAGGTAATTAGAAACCAGCAGTCTATCAGCTAACCTACACAGAAAGACCAGGGCTCTTTACTTCTGTCCCTAAGATTTGATCTTCTGAAATTTGTTATTAACCTGCATAATTTTTACTGCATTTAATTAGCAGCTTTGGTACACTTGTCGAGACAAATTCCAAACTTGACAGCTTTTTGCCTAAAGAAGGCCACTTAGAACAACGATTATACTCTAAATTAAACTTTTTGATCATCTTTTGCTGCAATATACTTTGACTTTGCTTCTTCCAAAACTACACACAAGCTAGTTTGAAACCCAGCACTAGGCTGATCAACATAAGCTAGCAACCAGTAGTTTTGCATGCTGCATCTGAACTTTTAAATTTGACTGAAGACAATCAAGACAACTAAAAATAGACTGAGAAAGTCTGCAGCAAGTCTCTGAAGACTTGCACCAGCTAAGACATGTGTATAACAAAATCTAGGAACAAAGTCTCTGTCAAATATCTGCAAGAGAAGTTGAAAGTCTGGATAAGAGTAGCTTCAAGTAAACTGTTCCACGGTTCAGTATGTGGTGGCTTGGAACCTCAGCACCAGTCTATCGTGTGACATCCACTGCATTAACAGTCAAATATGACCACACCTGCCAGTAATGGCAACACCCAGATTGACTTGCTCTGAAATTTGCTAGGCTGCCATCTTCAAAATGAGCGGTTTATCTTTTTGCAGCAGCTTGCCATTCAATACTTTTCAAATCAAGTGAACTTCACAGATTCTTTGGCTGGAAGAAGAAGAAAGCTGTATGTCTCCTGAGATATAGACAGGAAGTTTGAGAGATTCATTAAAAATTTTCCTACATGAAAAGTAAGTACAAAAGAGATTGGGATCTGATTTTATCTTTGGATAAGCCAGAAAATTCTGCATTTCCCTAATACTAAAAGCATTTTTGCCACTTATTTTGCAAGACGCAAACATTTGTGGTATAAATCAGACTTCTTAGAGTGGCATTTTTTGAAACGATACATGAGTGAATAAATATGTGTAGACTTAATGGCCTATGCATGGAGACTGTTTCCTAGTTGGCAATAAAAATACCATGACTGTCATGTCATTGAAGACTTGGCTACTGCCAGTTGAAAAAGTGCTCTCTGTCACATGTACTGACCTCTGATTTCTGGACAGTCCAGTGCTGACCCTACAAATCCAGAGCCTTTGTTCTCAAGAGAAGTGGTTTCCAGTTTCTGATTGGCAGAACCACGGCCAGGGCTGTCCTTAGGGCATCCATTCATGTGACAGTCATTTATTTTCTGAGGCTCTTGAGATGCCTTGTCAGGTCCACTGTTGTTGTTTTTAGGATCTTTATTGCCTTGGTGCTGTTTAGATTTGCTTCTTTTTCTCCTATTGTTCTAAAAGGAGAAATATTGCAAGAACAGAGACATCACTCAATGCAAATCATACAAACTCAAAACACAATCAGTAAATTGAGCACTGTAAGTGGCTGTGACTATCCAGGATACAGTTTCCTATTAAAAGTGTTTCTGTGCATGGGCTGTTTTGGGATTTGTCCTGTGCTTGTCCAGGGTCTGGCTCCCACACACAGGTACACACATGTGCTGTCCCAGAAATTCGCTCAGAACACTGGGCTTAGTGAGAAAGTGACAGAAGAATAGGATTAAAAATAGTACACACATTTGTTTCAAGTACTGTCTACAGGTGTGAATGAGGTCACCTGTGCTGACCCAAAGTACTACAATTCAAGTACAGACAGCTGACAAGTAAATTAAATGCCTTGACTCTCAAGAGCAAGTTCTTACCTTCTTTTTCCCTGTCATATTCCATTCCTTTAGAACCTGAGCTGCACTGCCTAGAGAAAGGAAAGATAAAACATTCCAGTGAAAGTTCAGCTATGGAAAAGAACCAATGTATTTATGATCAGTTTCTAGTCTCCTAGCTGAGGAGCATTTCAGTTTGTTGTGAATTCTCCTAAGTGGGGAGAACAAAATGGACACTGCTGCTTTTCTTCTTCTCAGTTACCTGCTCTGATCACACTGCTTACAGCGGATGGTCTGCTTGGCACTACCAACTTTTTATGGATTTCATTGCACAAAGTCATTGTGTGCCTAACTTAAAACATTAGCATAACACCCAGAAAAATCAACACTCAAATCTCTTGCCCAAAAAGCAAAGTATCTCAGCACCCAGAGTCAACACTGAGTACACTAAATAATCCACCCTGACTCTAGAGCATTTGAAAGTTTTAAAAACTTTTGGCATTTTTATAATGTATTTTCTGTGCGCTACCTGTCATCTTCAGAAGACATAAGAGTATTAAAAGTAAAGAATTAGCATGCAAAAGAGTAATTTTGTGGACTCTTGCATAAAATCTGCATTACACAAATGCAGTAAACTAGGGTCTGGAAGAAAAGAATGGTAAAAAACTATACTCAGAAGTAATTACAGTTATTCTTGAAATTCTGCCTGTCAGCCATAATGAGTTGCTTAGATAAATTTATGGAACAAAGCAGCCTTGGTCAGAGCAGTGCCTGCTGCCACGTTAGAAGATAATTCTTCTCCTTCTAATTAACGTCGTAATTTTGTTCTCCTGGAGCCTGATGCTGGAAATAGATCTCATGGTAAGCACTCATTCTGAATTGTCATCTAAACCACTATGGCAGTACCTGCCACAATAATATTTTTAATCAACATTAGGTTAAAGATCTTCTGCTTCCATTTAACAACCACTTTACCATCACTTCACAAATGTAGTAAATACTCCATTATTAGCCTTTTGAAATGGATTTCATACTCAGCCATTTTTCTCACTCCTTTCAGTGAAATCTTGATTTAATCTTGATAATATTAAGCAGAATTGCTGTTTTCAGACCACTATGAGTTGTCAACTTGTATTCAGCCAAAGACGTGTGAGGTTTTCAGATGTACAAAAATTATTTTTCAATAAACCAGATCCAAGATTATCTGGTGAGCCTTATCATACACAACAGGAAAGATTACATATCTTGCTAAGCTAAATTTGTTAAATTGTGAAAAAACTTGCATGGAATCAATCAAAGCCATGTTTTATTTGCTAGATGACATGACAATGCAGATAGAAGGCTAAAACAACTTCTATTCCATGTATAACTATATACATATTTATAATTAGTTACACACATACTTATGTACATGTAAGTACAATCCCCTCTCCTAAAGGTACATCATCTTTTGACAAGGTACCATGTTTCTGTATGAAGTAATTAACATTTGCTGCACATTTTACTCCATGCTGCTGAAAATATGTGATTTCATGTGACAGCTTTGTTAACTTTTTTCACAGTAGCAATCAACACCCTTTTTGTGTTGGCTGGTGGTGTCTTTGCTTTGCTTCCCCCAGCTTCCCTGTGAATACTATGCATGCTGAGAGTTACTTTAGGGATTCATCCAACTAACCTCTGTTTCTTCCAATTGGAAGTGCACTAACTGTCCAAATCCCAAAGCCCTCATTTGAATTCACCAGTTTATTTTCTCAAATACATCTACAAAGCAGCTGAACAGACCCTCTGATTATGCCTAATTACATAAACTAGCATAGCAAATAAAACATTTGAACACTCTTTTATTTATATCAAATTTCACATACAGAATAAAACTCAAAACAGAGGCATTACCTAAACATCACTCCAGATATGAAGCAAGATAGGAAACTAAATTTGAATATTTCTTGATTGGGCAAGCAGAACCTCTGAGAGAAGCACGGCACAGAGGTGGCTCCACCTTTCCATTCAGCATGGCCACCCCAAAGTTTTTCATCGCAGGACTTCTCAGTGAGTGCTACTTCAATCTTAGCAATTTTTGTCATTCATGGGAAAAAAAATTTAAATTATTCATTCTACCCACAGTGGCAGCTGTGTGGATATGTATCTTTTCTGCTCTTTCTAGACAGTAATAAATACTAGCTATTTTCATATACTGCCTCACAGAGACTTCTGCACAGTAATCACGAACTGGTGAAGTTCAAAGAAAGATCATCTGAACTTGGGTATAACAGCTTGCTTTTCTTCACAACTTTGCTGCACTTCTTGCAAAGCTTGTGTTTGCCCTGTTTCTTCCTTACAGCAGGTGATGACACATGGCTGTGAAAGCATTTCCCCTTTTGAGGAACCATTAGAAACAATTCGTAAGCCACAAGCAAGCCATGGTAACTTACAACAAAATAAAGTGAAAGCAACTTACTGAATAGTCATGGAACAATCCTCCACTACCTCCCCCAAGACATAAATTACAGGAAAACAAAATTATTGTTAATTGGATGCATCACACTTTCCTTTTTTCTGTGTGTGTGTGTGTACGTGTGTGTGTGCACAGACAAAATGCAAGTTTAATACATCCCTCAGAAGGTAACTGTCTGTGCAGCTGCCTGAAGCAAAAAGAACCATATAGATCTGATGGAAGAATTTTGATACATTTATAAACAGTCCAGTTTGCTTGCATCTGATTTTTGCATATTGGTAATCCCTAGTATATGATGATGCTTTTGGCTGGTACATTTTAGTAAGTTATTCCAAATCAAAGCCCAAAATATTCTGAAGTAAAATAGGCATGAATTAAACAACTTGCTGAGATAGCAAAAATGAGGCATTTTTAAGATATACAGAGCCCTCTCAGACCACCAAACCTCTACTTATCATTTATGTAACCCTAAGCTACAAAAATTTTGAAAAGATTGTTCATGGTATGCCATTACTTCTGCAAAGACTTTCTCAGAGATTCTGTTGAAAGTTCAAAACACTTGACTTTATATATTTACCAGGAAAGTTTTATTAAAATACAAGTGACCTTTCATTAGAGATGGTCTCATGATGCAAAATACAAACATGGATCCAGGTTTAAATGGCTCGAACTTTCAGTGGAGTCTTGGTTCAGCCATTATAAATGTCAAGGCTATTTGCAAAATTCAGATTGAGGTTTGAATGTCAATGTATGCATCAAATTCAAGGGTTTAGGGGCCTGGTTATGTGCTTCAGAACTACCCCGAATTGTTCTTAGTTACTGTATCTTCAATAGTGAATAATTTCCTGACTTATTACTTTAAAAAGCATGCAGAATAAAAAAGCTGGTCTGCAGTAAGAATGGCTTCAAAGATGGTAGTCAGGTAGAACAGATGAACAGCCCTGCCAAACTTGTACTGTGAAGAAGCAAAGATGCAGGCAGGAGGATCAATTTTGTTATAATTAACAAGTGTCACACATCAGACTTCAGAAGAACCACAGAATATATTTTGAGCCACTAGAGACAACAAATACTTTGGCATGTGATTGAATCCCTCCTGCATTAGTGAAAAAGGTACATTGTACTCACCATCCATGAAAGCTTGAACAGCCTTGTCTACATTGTTATCAAATTGCTGCAACACCAGAACTATCTCGTTATTGCTTCTGTTTGGAACAATTGATCGGATTGCATTGATCTGTAAGTAAAAGGAGACAATAACATGAATTTATCATACTCCTTTAGACTGTAAGGTACCTCTGTGCCAATGCATGTTTATATATATATATATGTATGTAACAGCCTGTTACACTGCTGTGCTCAAGAGCACACAACGATGCATCTCCACAGAGCCATACCCATCCTATCCTTACACAACCATGCAAATAATGAACTAATTCCTTCATCAAATCATAGAACTGGTAGCCAGTAATCCTGGAAACAAATCCTGTCACAGCAGAAGAACTAGTTTAATTCAACTGACAGAATTTGGCCTTATGCTTCTTTCCTAAATGGCCTGTTTGCTGCCAAGGGTCTCGACATATCACCTTCATAAATTTAGTGAGCACACAGCCTCTTCAATAAGGCTCTTGCAGGGCCTTGCTACATCCAAGTTATGACTGGTGCTTTTTTGGCATCTGAAGAAGAGTCATATACATGAAAACATTTGGAGGCTGAAAGAGAACAATATAATTTTTAAAAGTTCTAGTGGCTGCTCAACATAATTGCAGTTTGCTGTTCCATGTACAAGTGGCCAGGAAGCTTCTGTAACAAAATCCTAAACAAAGGACATGGGATGCCAAATGCTTCCTTCAGGAAACTGCTCATGGATGAGGTGACTCTGGCATTAAATTTCTTAAATTTCACAGCATTTGCTACTGCTGTGTTGTCAGTATCCATTGATACCAAATGGAATTCAATTCATGATGTTTTAATAAAATATTCCTACTGGAATCACGTTGATATTTTATCTTCTCATCCCTATATATTACAGCTGAAAGCAAATAGTTACATGGAACTTTGTTGATCTTTTATTTTAATGCTATAAAATTTTTACTAGATCAGACCAAAATAAAAATATTTAAACAAAATTAGCAAAACAAAAGCCTGTGATAAAAAGTGAGAGACTCTGCCAAACCAGTTTAGCTGTTCCAAATTAGCTTTATGAGCTTCTGTGTCAAGATATCCAGCATGTATTTACAATCAGAAGCTTGTTATTGTCCTGCAAATGTTTATCTGGCACTTTCCTTTGTCATCTTTCTGTGGGAATACATCTTTGATTAAGGTGTACTTTATTTACTGCATCCCAATGTCATCATGCTAATTGTGAAGCAGTGTGGTCTTTTTATTGTACTGTGAAATATAATTGCAAAAAAGTAATACATGAACGTATTATCTGCCTTGCATGTAGAGCTGTTCAAGGTAATCAGCTGTTCAAGGGAATTAGACTGGCTCACATGGCAAAAGCATTCACACCACCTTGTCGTAGCTGCCCACTTAGGTGCTGAAGGACAATCTCTATGGAGTCTCCATCAATGGGGACATCAGAAGCTGATTGAGAACACTTAAGTGCTCAGATTTGACCAAAAAATCTTATTTTGCTGTAGTATGTTTACCCCATTCCTCAACCACTGTGTTTCCCTGTCCTGTACACCTCCATAAGCCAGGAATCATGGCAGGTTCTCTCAGTGCACTGATGGAACAGTTCAGATTCCTGATGCCTACTGGACTCAGCTTCAGAACAGCAAAAGGCTCATACCTGGCTTCAGCACATTAGTACAGCTACTTAGGATGATTTACTGTGCTCCTGTCCATCATCCCATCACACCCCTCTCTGCAGCTTCACATTTCCCCAACACCTCTCAGGTAGCTTTGAATGGTCCAGGCCAAAGCCCTAATTTAGAAGGCAGTGGAGTTGAAGTGCTCGTCTACTTCCCAGGAACCCTTTCCCAAAGGCTGATCTCACTGTCTGTCTGATGTTGCCATGGATGACTGAACCAGGCCTGCACACAAGCTCGGTCCCCAGCCAACAGAGGCTGCTTTAGAACATTTACTAAGCAGGGGTAACTTTATGCTGAAGTTCATACAGACTAGGCTGACAAGTGGACTGCTTGAACCAGAGGTTGTTGTTGCCAAAACCTGCAGAAATTCCCCTCTGCTCAAGTTTCTCTCTTCAGCTAATGTGCATGCATGGGGAAGGAAGTAATGAGTAGAGCTCTCTGCTATGTACTGCAGGCAGCCAAGTGAAAACTAACCCAAATCAATAGGATGTGCAGAGAAAGCACTGGAAAAAGGAGTTAATTAATCTAGTGATTTTGAGCACAGGCATGCTATTTACTGATAAATCTCCAACAAATGTGAACTGAGCTGGCCCCATAATAAAGGTTGGCAAAGACACTAAGGTAGAGGAGGCCACGAGCTGCAGTCCATTTTATGTTCAAGCTTGTAGCTCCCAAACATTTTCACCATGTGGATTACATCTTCATATTCTCACAAAAAACTCCCCTCTTCTTTCACAATCATGTGGATTGTCTCTCTGCCTACTCAAAATTGCATAATCTCCTTGTGGTAACTGTTTACAGGAAAAATAGTAAAAGAAATATCTAGAGTATTCTAACCAACTTTATACATAAGCACAAGGATCTCACATGGCTTCTAGGTCCTACTTTGCTATCAAAGATCTGCAAGTTACAGGAAGCACCTGGAAAAAACCAAATGAGGCTCAGACCTCACTTGGAGGATCAGGCAACTCGCCACACAGTGCACTTTGGAAACTTCTTAAAGACAAGAAGATTATCTGTAGGGTAGAGGACACTGACACACAAGAACTCAACCAAGCAGACTATGTTTTAGACTACAAAATCAACCAAAGAGTTTCTGTTCACACTGTGTGAACTTTGTTAGGAATATTTTGATTATAGAAAAACCAGAATTAAAAGCTAAACTGTGCTGCATCCAACTAGTACTATAATTAAATACAAAAAGGTTATGGAAACATTCTAGTTGTGGAGATAATCCAAAAAATCCCCCCCAAAAAGATGATCTTAGGAAAAATGCTTAACAGTACAGAGAAAAGAAATTTAGCATATGACAACACTGTGGACACAGCCCTGGTTTAGTTGGACTACTACTAAAAAACCCTGATTTATGGAATTAATATACTGTAAAGCTCAACAGTTCTACTGCCAAAATCCAACAATATTTTTTGTTGAGTGTTGCACAAAAATTATATTTATCTTTTTTTTTTTTAAATATAAAAAATTGAGAAGTTTAATGCAAGAATTCCTTAGGAAAAGAACATCGGATTGCAAACGAAAGCATCCAAAACCTAGGAAATGCCAAATCAGAAATTGCTTAGACTTTTTAAATCTGCTTCTCTTGTGTATGTATGCTGTGATATCCAGGATACCCACAAGTTAGTGTTTCTCCTTTCCAGATTTGGGCAGTGATTTATGTGGGTGAGTAGATGAAAACTAAAATTTGCAACCAGTAGGATGCATCAAAATTAATACACACATACATACTTGTATATATACACAACTATCTCAGTTTAGAACAAACAGAACAGAGATCCCAGAAGGTTTTGTTCTAAAACAAAGTATTTTGTCTTGTAAATTTTTAGGAACAAAATGGCCTCACGTTACTCTACTTCTTCCAGAATTTCAAAGACAAAGATCTGTGTGCCAGACATCAGGTCTACAACACATGCACTGTTTGACCAGTGTTTTAATCCAGAATACATTGGAACTGTTGTACACAGGCAGTGAAAATATCAGCAAATTCTGGACAGAAATTAATAACATGTGGTTACAAGACTCAAATTGTGACCTGACAGTGTATCTAGGAGGATGACAAGGTATATGGAGGGAAACCAGGCTATATGACAGCCTTCACCTAGAAATGCAAATTTCAAGGTCCCTGATATTCCACCCCTTAGTCCTTTAACCCTGATTTCAAATATATATGTAGATTTCTAGGTCTGAAGCTCAGCTCTGTCCCCTCATGCAAAAAGTGTCCCATTTGTTTCCAGAAAGGGACCTAGTGATAAAAAAGAAAAAAAGCCAAAGGGAGGAATAGGAAACATCCTGACAGCATAAGCCTAAAACAAATGCACTTCTCCAACTGCAGGTCATAAGAGACTTAACACACACTGTGATGAACAGAAGCATATCAAAGTTCCAGGAATGCTTGACAAATACAAGATGACAAGGTGGATTTACATTGAAGGGCTCCATGGGAGGAGCTGGATCTAGGAACTCCAGGTATGCTGGCTCCCCTCTGTTCACCTGCTAGCTCAGGTGATAAAACTGCCCTTGTGCTACTACAGCTGTACACCTCACCTCCTTACAAACCTCCAGTTGCTTGAGAGAAGCCCATCACTTCCCAATCCGAAAAAACTGTAGAGAGCTCATTTTTATTACAGGTGTGATAGGATGATGTCAGGGCAGGAGGTAACTCCAAACTTTCTCTCTCTAAAATGACAGTCCTCAAACTCAGCAAGAATATTTATCTTCTTAATATGTAAGAAACAGATTATGCAACTAGAATCACCTGGTATTTATGACTTCTCAACAATAAACTCCTCCAAAAAATATTTAGCATCCTAAAGTATGAAAGAAAGTATCAGAGCAAAAGAATCTCTTACCAGGCAATGGTAAATCATTAATGCTATTCTGCAAAGGCTAACTCAGCAGTCTACTTTATTAGATTTTCAAGTATGTGGGAGAAAACATTTTTTTCCTGCTTATTGAAACCTGATCACAAGAGAAACAGCATTACCAGACAGACTACAGGGAAGTCAATTATTTAAATTATTTTGTGAAACATCCTGTTTTTATCCAGTGTAGATTCCCAGTGAACTGCTGTCATCATCTGGATGCTAGACAGCATTCCAGGACACCAAGAGAATTCAGTAACATACCTTCAGAACCACAGATAATTAACGCTATTAATGTCAGCATTAGTTGAGAATCTGTCACTGACAGTAGTTGAATTCCTGGGCTTTCCCTCCTGCAGCCTAAGAGGAAAGTACATTACTTTATGTACTAATAAGATAATTTTCTCAGAATTTCAGCTTACAAAAGCTACTTTATCACAGATCTAAAATACCAACCTGTGATCTTGAAAAAAACCTGTATACAATCAAGAACACGAAAGACAGAACCCAGGTCCACCTCTATTTAGACCCATGATCCAGCGCTCAAGTCCTGCTAATGCTTGCTGCAATTTGAGCCAGACTGTGTCTCATCAGAATTCCACAGTCATGAGGATGCTTTTATCTGTCTCTTACAAAAAATGTTGAAGACTGCCCAGAAGTGGAATCAAAGTTGAAAAGGGTTTCAAGTTCCCTCAGATAAGCTTCTACCTCACAATAAAATCCCCAAGGTCTGGTCAGACATACTTGACTATTTTTCTGATGCTTACTGTTAAACATTTCACTTGGAGAAAATTTTTGGCTCATTAAAAAATTCAGTTACAGGTTACTTTTGAAGACTATAGTACACAAGAAAGAATGCCAAATTCTACTGTCTCATGGTAGCTTACTCTAAGTCCTTACAAACACCCATTTCACAAGACTTTCCAGGTAAGTCAGGATCAAAAAGAAACAGAGCCTGCCTGGAAGTTGTGACACCAGATTACCTATTCCACATGCAGAACCAAGCTGACAGTGATGTGTATTCCTCTAAGCCCTTTTCGTTCTCTGTCAAGTTTCAAATGGTTCCCAGGCAACTGTAACAACACGGACTCAATCACTGCCTGTTTGCTGCTCTGCTCCATCTGGTCCCCCCTGGCATCATCTCAAAGAGGATGTTTCTGGTGAATAAGTAACATATCCGGGGTTCAGAGAGTTTGTTTATGTATTTCTGACAGAGTGACAAATTAAACTTCTTTGCTGAAAGCTCATGGCTGTTCTGAAACCTCTGAGCACAGCTGCTCTAATCCCCTTCAAGTAAGTTACTATTATGGTCACTTAGACAGAAACATTCTTACTTATGCTTGGTTAGGAAAACTAATGCTGATCCACCTTCATTTTGTACTAAACATTAAGATCTACAGATTTTCTCTAAGTTAAGAACTAAATTAATTTATAAGTATGTTTATCAATAAACACAGATTTCCTACTTTACTTTTACTGCATGTCAGTAGCAAATTTTTATGTGCCCATTCAATTCCATTGCATCCCCATTTCTCCCAAACCCTGCAAGTGAAGTGGGAAAGAAGGGCTGCCTGCAGAACACTGTTGCTTTCCATAATCTAGGAATTTAGCATTAGCAGATGTCCTGGTTACATTAAGCAAGAAAATCCATTTTAAAACCACTTTATGGTAGAATTTTTAAAAAGGTTTTTAACTTCTACAGAAACATATTTCATGAATACAATTTGACTTGGTTGCATTAAGAGGCTATTCTCACACTGGAGACATTTTTCCAGAAGCTTTACTAAGTTCATCCTGACAAACTGAACAAGTGTTGCTACTATCCTCTCTAAGCAAAATGACAGCTTTGATCAGATCTGTGCCTCTCTTTCTGCTACATCTTCTGTTCATCACCCTGACACCTTTGGATCATTTATTCCTAGTAAGCCCCAAAAAAGTTCCACTTGCTGCAATAAACTTCTTTAGGCACTTGTCATGGATTTATTATTTCACCTTTATCCATCAAATAGAAAGCCAGACAGTCCAATATGTTCTTTCAGGATTCCTGAGAAGTTTGGCTTAGTAAGAACTGTTCTACTTGAGTGATGACAGCACCATTTACAGACATGAGTCTGTGATATCCTTAACCCAAGTTAAACGGGCATGTAGTGACTAAAGTGCATTTTGATCAACTTTTCTGGTCTTTGAACAGTCCATCTACTTCAACACATGGGCAAAGAACAGCTGCAAAGGTCAACTTTAGGACAAAGTGAAATCACAGATTGGAAGCTATCTGCTTTTGTAATGCATTATTTTAAATTTACATACCACTTTCATTCCTTCCACTTTAAATCCTACTCTTTCCTTGCATGCTGACTATTGCTTATGAAAACCACATTTATGGTGTAATGCAAACAAAACTGTGAAACCTCCAAAACCACATCTGAACAAAATTTCCTTCTTGCAGTGCTGCCCATCTGCTCCTCCAGCTCTAACACTTGAGATGACAAATGAGAAAGCAAGCCTTTCAGAACTCCAGCAAAACTTCACTCAGAAGAGAATTTCAAAAGGAGAATTTTCATCTGAATGAGTATTTTGCTAATTCCAGCTGACAGCAGATCCTACTTGTTCAAACATGTTCAGACAGACAGCAAATTAAAAAAAAAAAAGAAAAAAAAAAGAAAGATGGGCCCAAAAATCAAGTCCTGAAGTTTAAACATTGCAATCCTGTTTGAAAACAACAGGGACCTGCCCAGGTGCAGTGGCTCTCTGAGCACAACACCTCCTCAGCTGACATACACAGATTGCATGAGGCTTATGCTGTTTGGTCACTAACCCTTTAGGCAGTAGGTTATGAACCTGTGTTTGCCAGAATAAAACCTAGTGAATTTGCAAAAGAATTTCAACTGCTATTAAACTAAGTTTTCCATTTGGCATAGGGATTTAGTGGCACTAAATACTGATGGAAGATACAGGAATAGAGAGTGGAATAATTTATACTAGAGTGTATTGATCCAATTATTTTCCTGCCTTAGAATGCATATGCTCATAAACATTTGATTTTGGGCACTCTCAGCAGATATCACACTTGGAACAGCAGATATCTACCGTGAATAAAACTCCTGCTGCAGTTCTTCATTCTTAAACTCGCAAAAGACAAACACATGATTTGTGAAATGCTGCACTTGTAAAACTGACTTAAATGAAAAATTTCAAGCTACACAGTAAATATGCATAGATTCAACTGATTTACTGAGTTGTATTTTGAGAATTACTGTAGTTTACCTTTGAGCACTCTGGCACCAGAGGAAAGAATTTGATGACATTACTTTCTGCTGCAAAATCATCACGCTACTCGATTTTAAAACCCTGTGCTGTTCTTAAGGACTATGGAAGATATTAATCACCAAGACAGAGATTCACATTGACATGCAAATCCTGAAGCAAAATGAGCAACTGAGATGTTAACAACAAATGTAAAACTACTCAAAAAAACAGGCCCCTGGGCAGTGCAACAGGTAAGGAACTGTTTCCATAAGGAGAGATAGAGCAAAAGAATTTCTATGGTTAGATGGTCTCTTCACAATGTGCCTGCTCACAAAAGATCTCCTGACCTATCTCATATCCAAATTAGATTTAGGTCCTTTACTGCCCCTGAAAGGAGGACGAGACTCTAGTTCTACCCAAGGATATGGAGTAGATTCACTCAAGCACATGGAGTGCAGTTAAAAGCAGACATACTTTGTAGGAAAAAGTAATCTACTCTTTTCAGGTCCTGCACTTTTAGGAATTGCTTCAAGTATTATAGATACAATATTTTTTGGCAAAAATTATTTCTAAAGGGCATGTTTCTTCAATGCTTGCACTTTGTATGGCAGCAATCATCCCTTAGTGCTGTTCTCCACAGCATCAGTGTGCACAGGAATTACAAAGGAAAAAGAGAAGACTAGCTGACAAAACAGCCTCTCTGCAAAAAAGTAAAAATGCTTCTTGTCAAGTAAGATTCAGATTAGTCCAATGAACACCTTTCTGTGAACTTAACTTCATGCATAGAGTCAATATATTATAAAGTTTGGTATGTGATCAGTGTTGGAAAGAGCAGAAATTAAATATGCATGCAAATATAATTTTGGTTTGCATTGTACTGTTACTTCAACCTACCTTTTCCTTGATATTTACAGGAGAATTGGTTTCTGCCATCTCTGTGAAGAGTAGAGTAGTGTCTCTGAAATGAGAAAACAATCAAAGAGATTAATTTGGAGGTTTTAGTCCCAACCTGTCAAAGCTACATCTGTAATGACTAATTGCATATGCTTACCTGTAAGCATCAGAGAAACATGAGAACACTATGTCCTGCACAGCAATGCTCAATCCTGCCAAAAGGTAAAGCTAGTCCAAATTTCCTACCTTCCCCAGATTAGTTCTGCAAGCACATTTAAAAATGCCTTACAGCTATGAATCAGGATAGAAGGTGTATCACACTCCTCCCAGCCATGTCTCCCATACCCTGTTCTGAGGCTGTAAGAGCAGGAGTACCTTAGATGAACTCAACAGCTCCTCTTTTCTCATTCACCAGCATTCTCCATTTTTGCCAAACCTATTTATCAATTAATGCAGTCCTAAAATGCAGCTAAATGTGGCAGGAGGTTGGGCTGACAAGTGCTGCACGGCTGTTTGTTGTTTGTTTTTAATTCAAAACTAATTCAGAGGGTTTAGTCACACAGCTTCTACTGAAACTAACAGGGTCTGTAGATTTAAATCTCTAAGTGTTCTCTGAAAACTTGGGCACATGAATGGAATTTGCATGTGATTAAGAAACCCTGCAATATGCTTTCTATTTCCAGTTATGTGGCTGGGTGAGAGACACTCTACCACATGATGAAGAGTTAACACAGGAAAATGAGTCCCTTTGCCTAATCTGGCTTCCATCAAAACCAACTGCCTTTAAACTTCACTGAGGAACAGAGGTGGATCTTAATATTTTAAAATTAAATCACACACAAAGAATTACAGCAAAAACTAAGTCAAATGAAATACAAACTTGGTTTGGTCACTCTCTTTAACACTATTGTACACTGATAAAAAGGTACAGATGTATGAGGATGAACCCTTAAGTTCAGTCTAAGCTTTTAAGTTTAGGCTCCTTTTCTCCATTTTAGCATTTGCTATGTGGACTGCTATGTGTTCCAAAAACTCTTCTAAATCTCTTTTAATGCCCTTAAACAATCCTCCCTTAACTTCTTCTTTGAAACACAGAAGTTTAGTAGAGCTCAAACTCCAGAAATTAAGCACTTCTCTTACAGTGTTCACTGACAACATTTAAATCTTACAATTAATTTCTGTATGCACCCATTTTCTAACTAAAGAGAGGAGAGTTGGGGAAGCGTATGGGGAAGAGATAACAGGAAGAAAAAAAAAAAAATTTTTATTTGAGTTCTGGTCTCAGGAAGAGCCAAAAGACAAAAGTAACCATTGCCATTGCCAGCTATTCAAAAGACATGCTGGAAATGAGTAATGTTGCTCGTGCCATCTCCATTTTACTATAGCATGAACAGATGTTCTATTAGAATGCAAATACCTTTTACCTGTACTAAGTCAGTGGCTCAAATGCTTAGCCAAGACTGGAGTCTCACTGTGTTTGATAAGCCATCTTGGAAATTGGGCCACTGTGTCACTCTGAGGGCCTTACTGTTGGTAATACTGCTGGTATCTCAGAGCTGAAGGTTGCCCTTCCTGCCCCTCCTTACATCAAGAATGAAAGAGCTCAAATTATTTTCTTTGTCAAGCCCACTCAAAGGCTAGAAGCAGAATTAAAAACATCTGGACAGAGCAGGCAAGAAGATCACACAGCAGGTAAGTTCAGGGCAATGCCATTTCCAATATTTAGTATGTTCCAACAACAAAAGAAAGGTATTGAGAAATACTTGCAGCCTGTAGTCCCTAGACAAGTGTTTCTTAATGTACTTGTCTTTTGCTGTCAGCTATTTCTCATGCCAAAGGGGCAAAGAACATGAGATATAGATAATCAATTTTCCCATGCAGACTGGAAAAGTCAGCTGTGAAGTTACTCTGAGTCTTCATCTCCCTTGCTGCTTCTCATAAAAGCATGGCTTCTAGCTAGTGCCATCAAAGCCACGCTGTTTAAGAGATACCTGTATGGTAAGGAATAGTTAAGGAATTCAACTGATTTGCTCTTGTATCTAGTACTGAGTAGTCTTTTTAATGTTAGAGACAACTGATCAATGCACACTTGCATGCTGATTCAAATACACTTAATCCAATCCAGCACCTCATAACAACATTAACAAAAAAAGTCAAGTCTGTTCCTGAAGAACCACACAACACAGAAACAAGCTCACTAAGAGAGCTAACAAACTCTTCTGGCCTTAAAAGTTGATCATCTATAAAAACCAGTAAGTAATGGGAAAAGATCTTTGTCACTTTAAATCCTCAGGTTCTTTTTCAACAGATCAATTTTGTACCAAAATTGTACATTTTAAAACTGCATCTTGTATGAAGAGAATTAATCCAAATAATGATACCCTGTGAAAGCCTCTCAACTAAGGCTTCTTCAAAGATACTAGCGAAACAATTCTTGAAATTTAATTTTGCTGATTAAACCCTACTACTTAACCAATTCTACTCTTTGCAGCAAGGCTCTGACTTGATTTAAAACCAGAGATAAAACTTCATTCAACACCTTGCCAGAATTTGATGTGCCTCTTCTTTGCTGTACACTGCAGGTGTTACTATGATTATAGCCATCCACCAGTAAATGTGGTGCTGATTCAGCTAGCTTGCAACTGCAAGCTGTTTCAAAAAGACCTGGCATGCTACATGAAACATACCCTCTGCTTCTTTCTTCCTTTTTCTCTTTTTTCTTTTCCTTTTAAGGTAAAGAACTAAGAGGACACCAGCTTTTACAAACAGACCCATTTTTCTACACTTCACACACTTAATTAATAGGCATATTACAATTGTCAAAATGAAAATGCTAAAACTGAGTTGGAGCTATTTTTCATTCACCTTCTCCAAGGACAGATAATTGAAATAACATGCATAAAACACTTGCTCCTTTATATAACTCAGTCCAGCACTGCTTGTTACATAAAATAGAGATGATACATTAAAAAGAAAATGTCAATGCTGCACTAATTTTTAAAAGCATCATCCTTTATGGCTATACTTAATAGCTAACAAATTTAATTTTCTCATTGTAGCACCAACTGATTTAATGATTTACCTAGTGTTTTTTCTCTAGTGTTATTTTAATCTCAGTATTTAACAATTACTTAGTTTCTAAGTAATTGGTAAAAGACTATGGCACATCCATAATTTTATGAACAAAATAGTCCCACTGGAGTTTACAAGCTTCATCTCCAAACTTGAGCTACTACATTCTCATCTTGAGTTCTTCAGCAAAGCTTCTTCCTCTGTGAGCTGTGGAACATCAAACTAGGACCCTCAGCTGAGTACTAAAGGCACCTAAAGCCAGTGGAGAACAATGTCACCAACAGCATGCACACAAAACAATGCTTGGAGAAAGATCTCCAACATAAGATTTTCTGCACTGGCCAAGACTAAGTTAATACAAGTACTAAATTTAAAACACACAAAACATACTGCATATGAGAGATTGTCAGCTTGAATGTCAGTTAACATGCTTTGTCTTTCTCCACCATCTCCTGGTTGCACTTCTGCTCCTGAAATGTCACTGCAAATCGTGCCAAAAGACTTCCAAGAAAAAGGAATTCATGAAAAACACCCCAACGAACTACAAAATCCCCTTTATACATGGGTCATCAATTTCTGTTACAAATTTCCAAATGCACTACCTGAAGTAGGAGATCACTCTCAGTTTCTCATTACATCCTGACCTCAAATATTAACAGGGTGGTTTTTTCTAAAGCTATTACACACAAATGAGATATTTCACTTGCCTTGTAAAATGAAACATTTCAATAGCACTCAAGGGGATGCTGCACAGACTGGACTACTTTTGGTAGAGTTTTACTTCTCTCTCCTACCAAATGAAGCAAACTCACATTAGTCTATGCAGGTTTATCACGGACCTGAACCAGGGCATCTATGGTGGTGGCACATGCTCTGTCCTGCTGACCTTAACTGTAAGCAGCAACGTCCAGCAGGCAGACAGTTACAGGAACGGCCTTTAACCACTGCAGAAAAATATGTCAGAGCTCACCTGTCAGCCTCAAGTATGTGGCTGCTTGCCCAGCCCGTACAGAAGTTTCCTTTCTGTCTCCAAGCAGCGGTGAAATCCCACTGCTGCTGTTAAGCTTCCAAAGAATGCCCACCACCTTCCCACTGGTGGTGGCAATCAGAGGTGTTTGGCCCACAGACACCTTCCAGCCAGCCAGACCCTTGGGAAAAGCTGACAAACATTCCATTCTATACAACATTATGGATGGGTGGGATGGCATGCATCTCAAGCATCAAAGAACAACAACAACAACTCTGTGTCTTGCCACTGCTGCAAAACCTGGCACATTTAAATTTCACACTTCAAAACTCTGTCAGATGCTCCCCATTCCTAACACCACGAAAAAAAAAAAATCTCCTTGCAAATACACAGAGAGGAAAAGTAGTTTATGAAAGCATAAGGCTTGCCAGAAAGATACAATTTGTGAAAATACCCTGTCACAGTAAAGTCTATCAGAGTGGAGACCGTGTGTGACACCTGCTCCACCACTTATGATATCTGAAAATGCAACTTTGGCAAGGGGGATCAGAAAATTCCCCAATAAATAGCACATAATAATCTGCTGTTGGGAGGATTTCCCATCTGTAGGCTTATGGATGAATGCTTTCCTGCACTCCAAAAAAATGCAGTAGTTCCTCATCTGCCCACTGCAACAGTTTCCTTTTATAAAGAAATACTACCCTAGCAAACTAAGAATTCCAGGTCTAACTGACTTGACCCTTGCCAATGCTTCTCTAATCCCAGTCACTGATGAGCTTTGTCTATTAAGAGAAACTAGAGTTTACAATTTAGTCACTCAAATTGTTTCATGAAGTAGAATAACACCAGAATATGAATTTTAATTATTTTCTACTTTTAATTACAGATTGTTTTCTCATTTCCAAATAGTTTGGTCAAAATTCCCCAGCTCCAAAAAGCTAGACAGGTATGGGCAGGACAATTTTAGAGGAACTTCAAAAAATAAGAAAAAAAAATGCTAAGTACCCATGCTGGTTTTGGCTGGGATTGAGTTAATTTTCTTCACAGTTGCTACAACAGAGGGATGTTGTAGCTGCTGCCAGCATTTCTTACACAGCACCAAGACCTTTTCTGCCTCTCACCCCACCCCAGCAGCGAGGAGGCTGAGGGGCACAAGAAATTGGGAGGGGATGGAGCTGGAACAGCTGAGCAAAGGGATATTCCATATCATATGATGTCAGGCTCAGCATACAAAGCTCTGCCACTCAAACCTCACTCCCGTGGGGAGGCAGTGAATGAGCAGCTGTGTGGTGCTTAGTTGCTGGCTGGGATTAAACCATGACAGTATCTAATGAGATTGTAGCAGCCTGCACTATGCTTTCATCTTCTCTATTTCTACCTTCTCTACAGAATTACATCTCATTTTCAAATGGGATTCCTATCCATCCATATATATTATATTACACTGCCTTGCCTGCAGACGTCCACATGCCCCAGGTAAAAGCACAATCAGCAGAATCAGAGACACATGGCCTCCATTTCACATTTGACTTTGTTTCTTGTTATGAAGAAATGCTACTAGAGAACTGCACATGAAACCTGAGATGAATACAATCTTTCTGATGCAGTTTTAAGCTCGTATTGTTGCACCAGAAAGACTGAAAAAACTCCAAGAGTGAGATTCCAAAATGCAAGCATTTCAGAAAGGGAATTATTTTGGTTTTCACTCAGATTTTATTTAAATAGAAGAAAAAATTAATTAGGTCAAATGGGCAAACACCAGCATGCCACTGATTGTGAAATTACAAGAAATACCAAGATTCAGACATTTGTCTTCAGCATTTTGAGATTAGCAATGGGTATGATGTTCTATTTGCTGTAGTCTCCTGTCTAAAGATAAACATAATTAAATGCATAAACATAACCAGAGTCAGGAGCACCCAGGCCATACTAACAAGTGTCCTCACAGCTGTCCTTTCGGCCTTTCGTGTCGCTAGGAATGAACACACCTAGTAAAACCAACATAAAATGTTATTAATACAGAACTGGTGTTTTCCAGTACTGTTTTATATCTTTCTAGTGACAGCATGTAGAAATTTTCTATCCACATCATCATCTGGCATTTCCTGGCTTTAGAAGTTTGAGATTAGCCACTTCAGACTAGTTAAGCACCCCAGGTAAGTTTCATGACATCTGAGGCCTTCAAAATCCTTTCCTTTAAATGCCTGCATGAACATATGTAGGGGAGTGCACACACATTCCAGAATATTTCCCATTTGCAGAGTCCAGTCTCACTACTGTCCCTGGTCATGCTTGTCTCAAATCACAGAATGCAGCTGTTGCCTCTGCATTCTCCCTCCTGCTCAGCTATTGCAGCCAGACTCTCCACTGCTCACCACACTCTGTCTGAAACCTGCTGGCTGCAGATCTGGAAACAGGATGCAGGAAATAAAACGTCTCACTGATTCCACATGTAGCTCTGAGTTCCTACAGAAAGGAGGCTTATACTTCCTCATTGTTTATCACCTCCTGCTGAGGATTTCTGAATTCATGACTACACAGTCTGAGGAAGAAGCAGATGTCTCAGATCTACAGCCTTGCAGGCTGCTTTGCTTGGAAATGGGCAGTAAGGGGTACAGGTTTGGAAAATGTGCAGTGGTGCATCAGGAACTCAGTTATGCTACTTAACACTATAAAGCCCATATCTGAGGGACCACAGACCTATCAGCCAAAAATAAGAAAGGGACAAAGGTGAGAGTGGGATATGTGAGGAAAGACAGTCCCTAGTACCCAGATCAGTGTGCCTCACTGTGTTCTATCCTCCTCAGATTTCTGCCGAGGGCAGGAATGGCTCTAAGCAGGTACCACAGACACACTGCCATGTCCAGTCAGTGTTGCAACAAAACAGTTAGGCACCAGTAAGTTTTGCACCTTGTTCTGATAAAACCCATTGCTCTTTGGCCTTGTTTATGCTCTCTCCTTCCTAAGAGAGATGGCACCATCCATGTAACCCAGAGAGAGCTTGAGCTTCTCCCTCTTGTCAGCTGACTTGCTTTCTTCCCTCACCCAGTTTCAGTGTGTGAGAAGCCAGAACCCTGCTTATGTGGGCTCCACAGGCATTTATGTTTTCACAGAGATGTGGTGTGTGACTGATCCTCAGGTCCTCCCAGCACCTGGTGTTGCAGCTCCACTGTATGAGAATCCTGCAGAGGAATGCTTTAGCCCTTAGCAAGGTCACATTAAGAGAGGGTCAAAAGAAAGCTACTGACTGACATCTTACCCAAACTCCATTAATATTTCATCCAAACAGTTTACAAGTATTCAGTGATATAACTGTATCTTTTGATACTGACTTTACAAAAGATTCTGGCTGTATTTTCTATCACTGGTCTGCAGACAGCAACTCACCTTTGGTTACAAGCGAGCCTGCTAGCAAATCCTCTTCCTGTACAGTCTTTGAATGCTGGGTCTGTCCTATCAAAGTGAAACTTTTCTTTAAAACAAGTTTCAGTGTGGCTTCCCCAGAGATGGTGTCACTGTACGAGCTGGTGCTCACTCATGACAAGAGAGAAAAACATTTTAATTTAAAAGTAAGAAACTATCAACTCATTAAAATCTTTGGAACTTTGGAAAAAATGAGGTGTCCTGTTCTATAAATGTTTATATAAAGAACACGAAACAGGTCAAATAGAAGAGACAGAAAAAACTTATCCCAGCAGCCCAGTAACAATGGAATGTCTCCAGCCTACAGACACTGAAGATCTAGTGCCTGTTCCAAACATGCCTGCTGCTACACTAGGAAAGTACTTTAACCCCTAGGCCATTCTTAAAGGAAGAGGATTTCTCTAAAGAGTTTTCTTGTTTCCCTCAAACACATCTATTAGCCTCCTAGAACCAGTAAGAGCCAAAGGCATATCCCCACTCCACACTCTAAAGGTAGGAAACCCAGCACCATTGCTTCACTACCCCAACTGTCTGGTGGCTGCTCAGGATAAAGTATCCCCTTGCTGGCTTCTGATGCTCCCCACTTCAGGGACTGCACCCAAGGGCTCTATATCCTCCCTGCTCTGCAGGAGAATGTCGCTGGAAGCCTACAGCCTGTGTTCTGCTGGCTGGCATCCTAGAGGAACATCTGCAGAGCATCACTGTGATTCAGCATAATCTGAATTCCTGGTTTTACTACATATATCATACTAGTAGAGCTGAGCCCAATTGACAGTAGATGAATTCAGTATGGTCAGTAAAGGGGTTCTCTCTGATAGGCAGGAGAGATGGATGGGGGTTCTGGGAAAAAAAAAAAATCAGACTGAGAAAACTCACTTCCCACAGTAGACCTGACAAAATAAACATTATCCTTTTGCTCTTCCTCAAGTGCCTCAAAATATCTTCCTAAGCATACTGATAAAGAGCACTGAATTAGCAAAAAACAATCTACTCAAATTCTACATCTGCATGACCTTCCTGCAAAACAACAAAAAAAGTTTACTTTCAGTCTTTACAAACCAGGTATTATCTTCCAAGTTGTTCTTGCCAGGGACTTGAGCTATTAAGCCATTTACGCTGGCTCCTATTTCAGCTCAGAACGGGATGCCAAGAGACAGCGCCGGTTCGTTTGCTTCCGCAGTTGCCCAAATGTGGACTGCTACAAGAGCACGGCATAGGAATGCCAACAGGGAAGTATGTAAAGTGGGAGCATTACTTGCCTCAATCACAATGGTTTCTCTAAACAGTAAGAGCAGAAGTACAAAAGCAAATGTCAGGAAGTGTTCAAATTCACACTTGTTTTGGACATCAAGAAATAAATTATCACAAGGAATTAAACTTCTACCACCAGACTGGTACAGTATTGTAAATTCTCAATCTTGGAATAAACCTCAAGTTTGAAGATGGTCCTGGAGCTAGTCTGGTTTCAGCCTTCTTTCTATCAAGTATTCAACGTCCACGTCACCTTTCCTTCTTGCTCAGTCATCTCTGAAGAACCAGGTTGCTGTTAGACGTGCAAGGCTGACTCTCAGCAAATATAATCCTTTCAATTCAAAGAGTTACATGGACTTGAAGAAGCTGCTTGCTGGTCCCACAGGAGCCCCCCCAGCTGCAGACGGAGAAGAAGTCATCAGAGCTGCCCTGACCAAGCACACAAGGAAGCACCAGAGTCATGATGAGTTGGCAGGTTTACAGTGAGTTTGGGGAAAGGAAGCACTTTACCAGAGCTCTGAAAGAGCTCCCTGAATAAAGGGTTTCTGATGAGAAATGATAAAGCCAGGTGCTCAACTGGAGGCAAGACAGACCTGAAGAAGCCTTAGTGTGGTGAGACCTCAAGTAAGTAACATATATTAAAAGTATAGATAAGCATACTTTATGAGTCAGTGAGGTTATGTATATGCTTGAAGTTAAATACCCGATTTAAATGTGCCAAAGCAGTTTGAACCTTCCAAAACCAAACACTGAAATTAAATGCAGCCTTTCATTTTCTATAACCAAGTCACCTCATATAGCTCCTTTGAAGAAGATGCAAATTTTTCCCTGAATAGTATTTAAATTATGTATTATATACAAATGTACACACACAAAACATATGTACATAAAAGCTCTAACAAATGTTTACAGGTTTCTCTAGTAAAATGACCTGATGTATATCCACAATGAACAGACACAGGCCCAGCAGTATTCCCATATTAACTGTACCTGTAGAGTCAGACACTACACTATCACCACCACGGACATTTTGATATTCTCAGATTTACAACAAATGGTAGTCTTCCTCTCCTCCCCCACCTTCCTACTGCCAAGGAAAACATTGATTTTCTGATGTTAACAAAAGGTATTCCTGGAAACAACAAAAGCAAGTAAGTTAACCCATAATTACTTATTGTTCATACAGTCCTCCAACCTAATTGCTATTACACATGAATAAGTGGCTATTAGAGCATTTACTGGACTTTGAACTGCACTTTTTAAAAGTAAAATCCAAAAGAAACCCATTATCTTTTTCAACTGAAACTCACACTACCCAGCTACATCAACATTAACCATAGAAGTACAAATGCAGAGTGCATACTGCCAAAAATATGCAAAAGCGCCTTGACCAGTCCCGCCTTCCATACCCTCCCCAATAGTCAGGAGACAATCTCAAAAAATTTTTCTGCTTCTCAAGGTCAATAGCACATGAAGTGTTACTGACATGCATGAACTGAGGTCCCTGTTTAGACAGGTATAATACTAAGGTTGTTGTTTTTTTTTTTTTAATTACAAGTTTCTTAACTTGGCAAGGGCAATCAAAAGATAAAGCTGTTTGACAAGCTAGGACATATGGACAGCAAATGGAGTAATTTTATCAACAAAATGAAAAGAAGATACTTCGTTTATTTGTTGAGGAACATTTTCAAGAAAATAAAAGTATGTCTTATTTTAAGGTACTTTTCTCAAAGACAGGTAAGCTCAGTTACACTCTATAGCACAGACACGTATTCTAAAGCTTCTTTTAGCTCATCTCTTTGTGCCCATTCACTGGAAGCGATCTATCTTTGGCATGCTAGAATCCATGAAATAATACACTCTATGGACAAACCTTTACTTTGCATCTGTCCAGAATTTCTGAAGATGGATATTTAACACAGCTTTGGAGGATAAAGTAACACAGTATTTCCCTCACAGAATTCAGTGCTCAAAAGCATCAAATTAAGTTCTAACTTGCAGCTACCTAGGTTACTAGTTACCATTACAGGCCCTACCAGTTGAAACTCTCCATGTTCTAAAGGATGCCAAACCCACTTTTCTTCGGCAAACGTGGATACCAGCAGGTTTCAGACACTGTATTGGGTTTGTGTGACAATGTTTTGACAGTGGAGGGGCTACAGACATGGCTTCTGTGAGAAACTGCTAGAAGCTTCCCTCCTGTCTGATAGTCAATGCCAGTCAGCATCAAGATGCACCTGCCACTGGCCAAGGTTGATCCCATCAGCACCCATTAGAAGCGCCTCCTGAGTAACAGAGTTAAGAAGGGCGGGGTGAAAAAAGCTGTGCAGCAGCAATTGTGGGTGGAGAGAGGACTAAGAAAGAATATATGAAAGAACAGCTTTGCAGACACCAAGGTCAGTAGCACTGCCCTGGAGAGGAGTTTGAGAACTTGGGAGCAAAGTTAAGCCTGAGAAGAAGGGAGGGCTGGGGGGAAGGTGTTTTAAAATTTAGGGGTTTTTTCTCATTATCTTATTGACTGGTAATAAATTAAGCTAATTCATCCAAGTCTAGTCTTTTTTGCCTGTGATGGTAATGGCTGAGTGATCTGTTCCTGTCCTCTTGACCCACAAATCTTTTGTTATGTTTTCTCTTCCCTACCCAGCTGAGGAGAGAAAGGACAGAGAGGCTTTGGTGGGCACCTGGTATCCAACCAGGGTCAATCCACCACAAGCACACAAAAAAGCATGTTTTGTATGGGAACCTCAAAATTGCTTTAACTGCTAAGTCTCTCTTCTCACTGGTGTTAATTAGCAACATTAAAACAGCACTGACAAGTTCTTAGGTATTGCACGTAGGTGCTATCAAAAACCCAGAGCTGGTTAACAGAGTTACCACAATGAGCAAGCCAGAGCCTCAGCAAGTCAAACTCCCAGTATCTCACCTTGCTCTAACCATCCTGTCAGTAGCAAGAAATGCCAGACAATAAAATGAACTGGCTAGGAATTTCCCAATCAAATGGGTTTTGCTGGGATTCAGTGAAGCTACTTCAGCATAACCAAAACATTTTTCAAACACCAGCTAAGCAAGGGTTCCTCCAAAAGCTAATTGGATTCCCTGATAGCCAGTTATCCTTTCCCAAAAAGCCCAAATCACAGCAAAACTTGGGATAAGCAAAGTTGAGCTTAACAAAGCAGGAAGTTACTGTAGCTTGTGCAGACACAGAAGAGCTGACCACAGCATTTATTATCAAGTAAAGCATTGTATCAGTCACACCTTTCCTTCATTATTCTAGAGCCCCACCAAGTAATGGCAGAGGTGACTCCTGAACAGCTAGTCCTTTACAAAGTGTTTGACTGTGTTTTTATGAAGGCATGCACAAAGTTATCATCTTCATTCATAAGGAGCAGTTCTGGCAGTCACTCATATAGATTTCTTACTGTAGACAAAAGCACAGTCAGAGGTGCCACAAATTCTTATCTCCAATTTAGCCACACACCAAAACAAGCAGGGCTGGCTCTGCAGGCAGCAGACATGAGCTGTGACGGGATTCTGTGGTTAACAGAGCTGTCACTGCCATCCACAGAACCAAGGACTTTGACTGAAAAGAGCTGGATTTATAGTTGCTCAATATTTGGATTCTCCAATAATGAAAGAAAAAAAACCCCCACAACCCATGTATGAGACTCAAGTTACACAGGATGAGATTCAGCTCCACTGGCTGTCTTCCTTAAACATGCAATTTACTTCCCAATAATATTGACACAGGTAGAGTTTTTCCAAGACCTAAACTTTATCTATCACTATTTTTCCAGGGGTTCTGCTCAGAATGTCTAGCCACCTCGCTCACAATCAGAACACAGCAAACAGGGAATGCTTTGATTCTTTTTTAACTATCTGAACTGAGCTGTTGGAGGAAAAATACAAGAACTCTTTCACCACTTTATCCCCACATACACCCTGCATCTAGACAGGGCACAAATTTCTGTCTTGATTCTCCCTTCTAGCACAATACACACTCCATCCTAGTGGCCTCAGAGAATATTTGCTCCTTTGCTGCCGAAAACAAAGATTCCCATAATTCTTCCAACCTGTTCCAACTGCTTGCTCCACAGAGGGAACAAAAAATGGAGGTTATCACTGGCAAAGAAAAAATACCTGATGAACCTTTACAGCTGAACCATTTCAAAACATTCTGGTGGAGAGAAATTCTGTTTTGCCTTCACTGTGAGCTGCCTTTTATGAATATGTTCACTCTTCCCCACCATACAAGGAAAGTTTCATTCAAGTCAGTGCTTCAATGTTAAAAAGGCATGAGAAATTTCACAGAACTTCTCATGAAGACATTAGAGTCTCAGTTTCATTGTGCTTACTGCATGATCATCCAAATCCCATCATGTCATTTCTCTCCTGGAATGAGAGCAGTGACTGACCCAGTAAGAGGTTTGGAATAGGCTGCCTGGAACTCTTACACTTTAGACCAGTCACACTGCTACACATTTGTGTATGCTTTGTGATGCTTTTCACTACCAGGAACAAACTTTATCTCTCTTTATATTAACAAGTGGAATAAAGAAAGGCCACCAATAACAGAGCAGGCCAAATACCCTAAAAATAAAGGATCAATTCAAGAACTCGAGAGTTTCCTTTAATGTTATTTTCTCTAAAATTCTGTGAAAGCTCAACTTGCTTTCAGTTTCAGACTTTAATATTGATCAAAGTAATCAGTGAGCTGTAATCTGAATTACCGAAACTCTTTGCATCACACAGCTGCCAGTTATTTTTCACTGACAGCAGCATACGCAACCAAAAGTAAGGTGTTGCAGGGAAGAAAAGAGCCATTCACTGATTTTCATTCAGAAGTGAACTAAGATTTCATTCCTACCTCAAATCTTTCATTTTTTCAGTTTTTCCATTTCTTAAGATACCCCATAAATCTAATTCTTAATGTTCCAATTTTGAAAGCATTTTATCTCTCCAGTCTCCTGATAAATAAGACTCACAGAGTTGATTATTTTAAGGCACAAAATTACATACTTATACAGACAGTAACAAGATGCACCTATAGGCAGTTAGAGAATTACCCATTTCTGACATGGGTCTGATGTTCACACTGGGTAAAATTTCTCCAGAATTGTTCTTGCAGGACAGAGTCAGCTTGAATACGCAGACCCTATTCAGACAAGCATTTAAGCGCTACTGAATTTTCTGAAACAAAATTTTTGAGACACTTTTCAGCAAAAAATGAACTTCAGCAAACTCTTAAGTCTTTTTGAACTGTTTCAGAAGCATGCATGTTTCTAATGAAAATTTCACATCTGCACACACAAGAAAACATTTTTAATCAAGAATACTCTGTTCTTAAGATCTTACAACAGGATTTTATTCTTCTGATAATTCCTTTTTCAGTATTACATTAAAAAGTAAGTTAAAAAAAGTGTATGATTGGAGGTTGTGGTGGGTCTGACTGGGATGGAGTTAACTCTCTTCACAGCAGCCCACACAGTGCCGTGTTTTGGCTCTGTGGCTACAGCAGTGCTGACAACACACCAGTGTTTGGGCTGTTGCTCAGCTGTGCTTGCACAGTGTCAAGGCCACCTCTGCTTCCCACTACACCCCCACAGCCAGGCTGAGGGTGGGCAAGAGGCTGGGACCAGACATAGTCGGCATAGCTGACTCAGAGTGACTGGAGGGATATTTCATGTGATGTATCCTCAAGTTCATAAATAAAAATTGGGATAAAAGAAGAAAAGGGTTTTTTTGTTTTCAAGCAAGTTTTTTGGCTGTTGTTTGGAGACTGGCTGGGTATCAGTCTGCCATTACCTGGTGTGCCTCCTCCCTTGCTCTGTTTGTTTTTCAGCCCCTGAGCCCACCTCTTCTTCACCTATTAAATTGTTTTTTAACTTAACTCAAGAGTTGTCTTTCGTTCTCCCTATTTTCTCCTCCATATGCCTGTGGAGAGTTGCTGTTAGGGAGTGAGTTAGGAGGTGTGTGGGTGCTTGGCTGCTGGCCAAAGTGAACCCGATTGAAACTGAAAACCCATCCGAGACTGGTGTAGTCTCTTCACAGATTTTGATCTAGAACTTGCCCCAGTATTCAGTGTCTACAAAAACTATTTCTCGAGGTACTTGTAGGGCACTTTACCTCCAAATATCTGAGCTGAGTATAATCCTCATCCCAACTCTACAGTCTGAGGAAGCATTTGTTATTCTCATTCTGCTGAGGGGTTAAGAAGTGGAAGGGACTACGGGAAATGATTTTCAGAGGCGATTAAAAATTTTGGCCTCATTTGCAGAAAGAACATTTACACGCAGTCATCTTTTAGTAGCAACCTGAAGGCTTCTCAGAGCTGAAAAATAATCCCTCAGCAAGTTTAAAAACTTTACTGACCTCTCTACTACTGCCCCTCCAAGTTCAGGATTCACAAATATGGATCTTCACTACCAAGCCAACAAGTTTCCTTATTCACAGGGCCACAAGGCATCATTCTGGTGTGAAAGACCAAAGTGCAGCTGAAAAGCCAGCATCTTTCACAGAAATCACTGCTTCTGAGAAATGCATGTGCTGTGTAATACGGCTGATAAGGGTGGAGATGCTTCCAAGATATCTCGCTCTCTAGGCAGCCCATCTGTTTCTGACAGCTCAACTTCTGGTCAGCAACTGACCCGATGAGTCACTCTGCTTGTACTGTACAGAGCTCAGAGCCAGACAAGCAATATTTCATCATGTACTTGGCCACACTTGCGATCAGCAGATGCCTAAGAACCACTTTGGGCACGTATCTTTTTCCTCTTTCCTTTGAGGAAGTCACACAGCTCACCACTACCGAGTTTAGCATGCTGAATTATTAACTACCAGATTGATTCTATTCAGCCACTCCCTGTGAGCTTTCCACTACCAAAGGCTTTGAAAGTTTGCCATGCAGCAATTCTGTGTAAAAAGTCTGGAGCAAAAAAGAAATCCTCAAGAAACAGCATAACTGCCTCCACCAAAGAAACAGGGGGCATGAAGTGAATAATGTGCAAATGAAATGAGTTCTCTTTCAATCTATTTATTATAATGCCTTCATTTCAGAGCATTTCAGAGACTTCAATATATAATCGTATTTATCATTCTGACACTCATGCTAAAGTGCAGGAGTATTGTTATCTCATTTTACAGATGAGATTCAGTGATGATTTCTCAGGAAGCCATTTACAGAGGACGCAATCCAGGTGTCCTAAGCTGCAAGAAAACTGGAGAACCTTACAGACATTTGAAAAAAATGGTCATCTCCATTAGAATTACACAGAAGGATGAGGTCATTAGCCCACTTGTTAGAATCAGGCTTGAAACTGACTTAGCTTATGATTTTTAACAACTGCCTCCTTCGGACAAAACAGCAAAAGGAATTACTTGATGTGTTCCAACAAATATTTTCTTCAAAACAAGTGACAAAACCCATGGGGTTTAGACCACCTCTAAAATTAGGCAATTGCAGATGCCCCATTTCTCAGTTTTGTAGACTATATATCTAATTTTTTTAAAATTACTACAAAGCTACCCTTTCCCACTAACCCTCTGAACATCATTCTGGATTACACTTAGTGTGATATGACTTCAGAATACCAGTTCAGCAGAACTTTCAGTTGCAAACCATGCTACATCTTCACAGTGCTTCAAACAATTACAAAAGATGACGAGATGGCGAGGAGAAGCAGTAGAACCATATAGCATAAGCTGGTCAACTTACTGACATAGAGAAAGAAGACAACAGAGAGAAACTTACACGGAATGGTCAGCGAGAGACTCTGGAGAAAAACTGCCCCCAAAATTTCCAGCTTCTTGTTCCTGCACTGACAGACCTGTAAGTAAAGACCCTTCCTATCTGAATGATCAGCAAAGAGAGAGAAAAAGTACCTTACCACTGCAAATGACTCCAGTTTCTGTTCCTGTTTTTCTATCTTCTCCAATAGACGGTATCTCCTGCAAAAATAGCTGGAAGTTAGGAAAAAAGAACCCAAACAAGTACTTAATTTTTTTCTTGATGTGCTTTACTGTCTTCTAACAGGAGACTTTTGTGGAAAAAAAAAAAATTAAAAAAATCCCTCATTCCTTTACTGCTGCGGTCATGCTGTCAACACGTGGGGGTGCCCTTACCTGTTTTACAGGGCTTATCTTTCCTAAAGGGCATCACTGCCATGAAAGCTTAGGCAATCACCTAAGCCTTGTTGTTAGCCCCATTCCTGACCACACATACAATCCTCCCCTCAAACCAACCCATTCTTGACCACACATACTTTAAGCTTAAACTAGGCTAGCACATGGGATGTGCAGAAAGATAAGCTTAAGCAATGAAAACTATTTTATCATTAATGCAAGAGAGCCGTAGGTGCAAGTTACAGTAACGCAGCAGTTACTAATCAAACCTCTCCGAGCAGCACTAATGCAGTTTCACCGTGGTCATTCTCCAGAAACATTATCATCTCAAGAATACTAACTCAGATGAAACAAAGGGAAACCCAAAGAGTGACACCAGCACTTTGTTCATAATACAAGGACTTTGCTGATTTGCATATAAATTTCAGAGGAATTGTCCCCAAAGTTAAAGACACACAGCCACATGGAAAATGAGTGCCTGTTTTCATCCATACACGGATGAATGGAAACTGATCTCCCAATTTCATTAGTGCAGGGAAGTAGTTAAGTTTTGTATTCTCTTGTGCAGTGAGGACAAGGCAGTCGTGGTCTATGGTTTACCATGCATGCCAGACAGAAATGATTCCTCTCTGGCAGCTAGAGTGAGTTGCACACTGGTCCTTGTTTGCTTTGGAATAAGATCTGTTTAGCAGTTCCTCAGCTAATCCTAAAAGAATATTGCAACGTTTCTGAACTCCTGACTGCTGAAATCAGCCTCTGCTAAGCCACTACAACTGGATTATCTTTACAGACCAATTTTTCCTCCTGTACTACAAAATACTCACTCTATGTACAGACTAGAAATGTGTGACTGCTGTCATATTTAATTCATTTTATCTTTATTGAAACTACATATTTTGCCAAGGCCAAAAACAAATTTTAGACTGTAAAAGCATCACAGGTTTTAGTTTAAAGCAATGCAGAAAGCTCTTAATTGCTTCTGCATCCAAAACAGCCAGATGTTCCCTGAAGCACTTCACCTGGCAAAGGCTCCCACAACAAAGACTCTCACGGCTTATGTCCTGAAGTCCATTACAATCTAAACACACATTTCTGCACGGCTTGCTGAGTCACAGTTATGTTCAAAATCAAAGGAATGAATAGAGCAATTTAAAATGTGATGCTTCAATGAAGAAATACAAGTACTCACACATGTCAGTGTTAAAGAGCATTTCTGGGTGTTGGGATCTACGCAGCAAGCACAGATCCATGAGATGAACAGAGGGGCTGGAAACCTGGCGAGGGAAGCATACCCAATGCCTTGCCTTTGGGCAGAAGATCCCAAGCAAGCAATGGGGAGTAGGCCTATGTGATGGCCCTACCAGGAGTTTTTTCTTTGGGGCAAGTAAGGACAAGATTTGGCTTTTTCCCTTCAAGGGACACAAGGAAGGGCTGAGAACTCATCCCCTTTGTCCAGTGAGCACCTGAATCAAACCAGAGAAGACAGCAACATTCCTAATAGTTAGTGCATTTCTTACACCAACATACAGACATTTAACTCCTTCCAGTACTGCCTGTAGTCTGCAGGAATTATTTTTAGGATTTAAACACAGCAAATCAGATAATGGACATTAATGCACTGAGGCACCCTAACGTTTCTTCTTTTTTCCTGCATCACACTACCTGCTAAACCGCAGTTCTGGTATTTTCAACCCAGGCTACAGAGGAGAATCCTCTGAAACTTCACTGGGAAACTGAAATCTGAAGAAGTCAAATGGGAAGAGCTTTCTAACGTCAAAAATCTTTTTTCCTTCTGCTCAATGAGTTCTTTTGACAATTTTTGTCTTTTTGAACTTCACAAGATTTGAAGAAAAAAGTGACAGATAATGTCAGAATCCCATTTATTGATGTGGTCAAGAAATATGGTATGAAATTATTCAAGCTAGTATGTTCATATACACAGAACACAACCTTATAACTAAATGTTGATGATAAAAAGTGTAACTAAATTGAAAAAAAAATCCGCAAAGTTATTTTCTGGTCAGAAAAGCACATCAGAACAATCAAGCACTTCCCAGTTTCTGCAATGAACAACAGCTGAAATAACTCATTTTCCATGGAAGTGCAATCAGCACTATTTTCAACTGGCACATCCTCCATGTAATCAGTCTTCAGACTCCCAACAGAAGAAAAGCTTCTGAAGGAAGCAGTACTTCTTAGTTTGCACACTTAAGCAAAATCAGTTGTGTCCTCACTCTGTCAAATGGTTTTTATTCAGCATTTTATAAAGCAATTTTTTAAACTGCTCCAAAACAAAAGCAGACATTGTCTTAATAGCAAAGTCAATCTATATATTTTTGTACAAACATTTCAAGACATAATCATATTCTAAGAAAGAAAAGCATGCAAACAATGCTTTTTAAAAAAAGTTAACATTATTTGCTTATTCAAATAAGCAGAGGCAAAGAAAATATGTCTGGGTGCACGTGCTTTAAAGTGAATGAGGAGTTATTTTAGGAGACAAAGGGTGACTACTGCACACAACCAATGTGTGCTGGATCCATCAAGGTGCTTCAGCAGACAGCACCTTAGTCTCACAGTAAGACAGTGAGATCAGTGCCAAAAGCAAGACAGCCCAGCTATAGCAGATGTGTGCTTAAGACACACAGTACGAAGGTATTGGGAGTCACGGAGTGCATTAAAAAGCTCAACCCTGCAGAACAGGTTTTAAATTTCCTCCTACTGACATCCAGCTGATATTTGGTTTTATTGCACAGTTCCCAGTATCAAAGGTTACAAGAAATAAGTACTAAAATCACCAAAAAGCCCTGAGTAGAGACCATATCTGAAGATGCCCCCTGAAAGTTACACTATGACACAGACATAAGGGGGCTTCAGGGAACTTGGTCTACTTCCACCATTGCTGAGCTTCTTCAAAAATATCACATCATGACTGTGAAAAGTAGAACTGTTTGTCAACACAGTATCATGTGCTGAAGTGTGCCTTTGTAACAGTGTGAGTGGGTGAGGTTCCAAGAATAGAGTACTTCCTAGGAACCTTTACTGGGAAGTAGCCCAGCAGAGGGATGTACACTCTGCATCACCCATTGGAGGAGGTACTGCATCTTGCTCAGCAAGAAAGCACTATGCCAGGGCCCAGCATGGCAGCAGCAATGGATCCTCAAGTCCAATTCCACTTCACTCCATGGTAGTTGCCTTGGTGTGTGGACAGGAGGAGGATTAAGAACTCCCAGACTGCCATCACCTAAGCAGTTTCACACTTCCCTCCTTCCTGACAGTCCTACAAGAGCTGAACACAACCATGAAGAATATTTGTATAGCACAGAGATTATACATATTCCTTCTGACAAACTCCAATCTTTCTCCACCTAGAATGGAGAAATCATCTTGTCTTGTGCATTCATATTCTAAGAGTGGGATCATAATGAACAAAAATGAAGGATTAAATCAATTTACAAATGTAAATATAACTCTAGCCTCTTTTGAAGCTTTAATAGGAAGGAGGAACAAAATTACCCAAGGGATCTTGGTCAGACTCAGCCATGAGTGTAAATGAGATCTCATTCTCATGTGGTATTTCACATCACAAAGGAAAACACGGCTCTCACAGCCCTGAGACAGAAGGTTCCATGAAACAGGAATTTGTTCGTCAAAGCAGCCTTTTCATGGGAATGACATACAAATAACAAAATAACACCCGAAGTTTTAAAGCAATTTTCTCACGCTGGAACCTAGACTGTTTCACTGATGATTTAAATTATTTCAGCCTGGGCTTCAGCTGAAATGCTTGTGTCAGTGTTTTAGTTATGAAGGAATCTGGGTAAAATAAAGCAAAAATACAGTGTGGTTTTCTATTCTGCTAGTAAGTTTGGATAAAAGCAAGTAGGTGCTGGGGCAAATCTGGAATGCCTTCAGGGAACTCAGATAAACCCTTTGTTAAAGCAAACTGGAGTTTGCCTCAGTTTACTGGCATAGCATCTTCTATATGGATCATTTATTCTGAATGCATGTCTGCATTTACTTTCCTAGGAGCAAACATGCATTTACTGCTGACGCTGAGCCTCAGCAAATGATCTATGACTTGGCACCTCTGCTCCAAGTGCCTTTGAGATACCAAAAGTAAAGTTTATTCCAGTGATAACCACTCACCCACAAGACATGGTCTGAATATTTTACAGTCCACCAAAAAAATTAACATCCCATTTAATGACAGATAGTTGCATGGAAAACATTACATGCACACTATGTGGCCCAGCTACCATCTCTAGCTCAACCTCTGCTTTGAGAATTATCAGTTTGTTTTAGCTTTGCAAAGTACATTGATGTTATTTATTTTTCCATTTTATTGCCTAGGACATTTGCTGCTTGAGTGGAAGAGGGGAGTGGCACACACTAACTACAACCTATCTTTCTTGTTTACAAGGTCTCCTGGCTTTCACAGATGGACCTGCATGGTGGGGGCTCTGCTCAACATCACCCCTAACTCCAGTTCTCTCTATGAACAACTGAAGCTTTCACATGTAAGCAAATCCCTCAACATCCCCAGCTGCAGATTTCAAACACACACACTGCTTGACCACCTCATGTTCACCTTGATCACCAATATATTAAATACTGAAGTTTTCTCAGCCACCTTAGGATCTAAGTACATTTCTTCCAGTGAATCACCGAAGTCAGTGAACTTGAGAAGCCAGAGAAGCAACACCTAGTGTATGTCCAGGAATACAGCACACTGTAAAAGCTGAGGATTAAAAGCAGAATTATCAAATTTCAAAATAAGAGTGAGATGATTAAATCTTTTCACAGAGTCACAGACTGGGTAGGGCTGGACAAGATAGCAGTTGGTCATCTGGACCAACCTCTCTGCTCAGGCAGGGTCATCCCAGAGCACGTTGTATGCAGACAGTTCCTGAATATCTCCAGGTATATTGAACAGCTCTCTGGGAAACCCGTTCCACTTCTACAGTTAAGTTCTTCCTTATATTAAAGTGGAACTTTCTGTGGTTGTGTTGCCAGTTGTTTTTTGGAGGTAGGGGGTGTTAAACTGTAATCCATGAACAGATACCTTTCTACCTTTATATTAACACAGACAGTTAATGATTTATGGCCTGTCTCTTAAGAAGTCCATCTGATGTATTTTCCATTTCAATTAACAGCATATTCCTTCCCAAAGCTCTGTGATTAGTACTGGAAACCAAAAATGTCCTAAAATGTAGCACGTAAGTCCCTCAGGTCCCTTTCAGAAAAAATCCCAAATGAGCAAAAGGCAAAGCCTTTTATGGAGTCTGGCACCAAATTTGTTTAAAGACAAAATCCAGCAAAACCAGCACACTCAGCAACAGCCCTTGCAAAGCAGCCCAGCTGCCAGCTGGCGGCCACTCCAGCGGCTCCCCATGCCAGCCAGAGGCCTGGAGAAGGAATGCAGCTCTGCAGCAGCCTCACTCCCATACACGTGGGGAAGCACCCTCACCACACTCTGACCTTATAGACTTTCAAAAGGAGCTGTCCTTGCCCGGGTCTTTTGGCACTGCAGAAAAACAGTCCTTGCTATCACGTTTGACCATTTCCCTCTATTGAACCACTTCTGCAGAGCTAGGCTCACTTCACAGCCAGCTCAGTGAGGATGCACAGCCTGGTAGGTCAAGCTCAGCCCAGAAGAAGTACCATACCATGGTACAAAATGTCTGGGTTTTGTCATCAGTAATAGCAATACTGAGGGTTTTTTTTTTTTTTTTTAATTCACAGAAATCTCTAACACAAGGCTAAACAGCTCTATAGATGAAAGAGATATTATTAATTTAAAATAGTGAACAGTAGTTTAAAAGTGTACTATTCAGTTTAACTAATGAGTTTACATTGCTGCATTCTTTTAATATGAGGCAACAATGCTAATGACTAACTCTTTTGCAGTTTAATAAACCTTACAAGAAGAAGATCCCTCTTTCATTTAAAAAGTCCCTTGTTACAGCTTAAGAAACCATGTTCTGCTTTTTAGCACTTCTCACTAAAATGCTTTGGAAGGCATCATCATCCACTTACAGGCTGATGTTTAGAGGACCTGACTGTACAGAATTGCAATAATCATTTCCTGCACTCAACATCTCTGGAAATCCAACACAGCAATTAAAAATTTCTACCACTTCCTCATCTGTAAGGTAATGCACAAAATAATCATGGTTGTATACATGTTAACTTCAGAGCAGGGAATCAGGTGTTAAAATGCCAATACCAACCTCATCCCAGAAGCAAAGAAAACGGAAACTCGTCATTCCTTGTCAAGACATCACAGAATGAGTTGTGTTGCAAGAGATCATAGTGGGTAATCTGGTCCAACCTTCCTGCTCAAGCAGGGCCATCCTAGAGCACTCTGCATTGGATTAGGGCTGGATGGTTGTTGAATACCTCCAGTGAAAGAGACTCCACACCCTCTCTGGGCAATCTGTTCCAGTGCTCAGTCACCGCACAGTAAAGAAGTTCTTCTTATGTTCAGGTAGAACTTCCCATGCATCACTTTCTGCCCCTGCCCATTGCCTCCTGTTCTACTGCTCAGCACCACCAAGAAGAGCCTATTCCATCCTCTTGGGACTCTCCCGTTACATATCCATACACATTGATGAGGTCCCCTTTCAGTCATCTCTTCATTGCAAGCTTTGTTGTACTCATGGCAAGGCAATTGATGAATTTACATACATGACCATCCCTTGCCAGATTATGCAACAGCAGAGTGACTTCCCAGACTGCCAAATCATGGAATCACAGAATGGTTTGTGTTGGAAGAGACCTTAAAGATCACACAGTTCCAACCTCCAAGCCAAGGTAGGAATGTCAATCACTACATGAGGTTGCCCAGAACCTCACCCAAACTGGCCTTGAACACCTCCAGGGATGGTAACCACATCCAAACAGCTTTCCTTGTTCAGAACTTCCTTAGTTTTGTAGGCTAACTCTCCTTACTACAAAATAAAGTACAACACTTCTCATTATAGAGTGAGTACCCTTCATCCTGAAAGACCCTGTGGACTCTGAACCTCCTCACAGAACAGTCAGAAGTTTCAGGACTGAGCCCTCAGTGGAACGAAAGGCAGCACACTGCTGCAGCCTGCTCCACAGCTGCCTCTCATGTCATATTTTCAGCTGAGGACACAGAACCAAACTCCTACGCACATCCAAGTGCTGCAAAACTGCGAATACATGTAGAGGTCTGACAGGACCTTAGTTTGAAATATCTCTTCCCCAGAAACTCAGCTACAGAGGATGTAGACTTGACCTGTTTCAGGGCACATGTCTCTCACAACAGGAAAAATTTGTGAGGCTACCAGCCATGCTGTGATGCAGACCCAAGAGCTCACCATTTGGATCATCTCGTATCAAAAAGCACAATCTTCCTCCCCACCAAGGCTTCTTCCAACCACCACCTTCTGCTCTCGTCACAAGCCTACAGGCACTTTTCCTACCCAGAGGCTGCTCTAGTTCATCTGTATTTGCCTCACACTTCAGATCTCTTCAGAACCTCTTGCCCCACCTGCACTAGAGCTCTGTGCACCTGACAGCACACATCTGATCTTTTGACTCCTTTCTCCTGCTCTTTCCTTACATTTCAGACCTGGCTGCCTTTCTGCTGGTCAGATGAATCATCCAGTCCTCTCCAGCTTCCACCGTGTTTGTATACAACATAATTTGGCTATTGTAGAGGAAGAAACCCCCAAGAATTTTAACAAGAAGTAGGTTTCCCTCTTTCATCCTAGTAACAAAGTGCATGCAGCACATGGGAGACCTCAGTAGCTGTGGGAACAGATGATGAAGCTTAGAGCTGTGCAGTTTATCTAACTGCACTCCAACATACCCAGTGCAAGGACCATAAGCTCCAATTCTAACACCAAAGTACAACATCATGACAGCACCTTAACAAACCAGCCAATTCAAAATTTCTAGCCAAAATTAATGTAAAACAGAAACACAGAAAAGGCAACATTTCATTCAGACCCTGTCCTAAAGATTACTAAATCAAATCCTACACAGGCTAGTATCACTGTGCAAGACAGTTATTCCCTCAGCAACACAGAAAGAAGTTCCATAGTGATGACATTTTGGGACCTGTAGGTTTTTCACTGCTACCACAAACCACGGCTTCTGAACACACTCCAGCTGAGAAGTGCAACCACACCCAAATGGCATGTGCAAAGGTTTTACTGCATTTAATTTCATGCAGAGAACCATACACAGCCCTGTAATTTAGATACTAAAAGGGAATAACTTAAGTGTAGTGCAGAAGAGGAAGCCACAAACTGGATGTGTGTAGGACAGTACATACTCAAAGCTGGTTTTATGTATTACTAAATAATTCAGTCTGAAACAACCATTTGAGTACATGCTTGAGATCATCATCCAGAGCCCAAATTGTTTGTTAACAGTTGTACCTAACCAATAAAAAAGTCTCAAGTCTTGCTCTGCCACTACGAACCACTCTTCTGCAGCAATGAAAGCCAGGTGTGACAGTCAGCACTCAGGCAGACACTCCAGAGTTGAACCTTCAGGGCAAGTACTGCACACATTTCTAACAAAATTAGCCAGGATCCTGAAGAGCTATCCTCATTTGGAAATGCCTCACAGCCCCCAAGAGTATCTTTTGGCCATAGGTAAGACTCAGTCAAGCACCATAAACTCTTGCACGGATTTTACACAAGGTTGGGCCAACAAACACCAGTCTACCTACCTCAAACACAAGGTGTTTATTTTGAAATGCTGCCAGGCAGGTTGTTTTTACCAGCACAGAAAGATAACTCCGTGAGACTGAGCAGCTGGCAGCAGCTTCTTGAATGTCAACTTCAAACACACCCACAACCTTCAAGTAGAGCCACCTTCCAAGAAATCATACTCACAGTTCACTTGGCTATGCATAGAAACAGATAACATTGCTCAACTCCACCCAGGACATAAAACAGCATCAACCCTCTCAGAAGTACAGTTCATCAATTCACACCAGGCTTAAATTACTACTTAAAAAAAAGGAATAGAACAGATCTTCAGTCAAAGAAAATTAAGTAAAATTGTACCAGTTCACACAGGCCCCAACTCTGAGTAGTAGCACACTGGTATTCACAAACAGGTGAGGCTTCTTCGCCATTTGAACTCTTACCTCTCCAACACTTGGGAGATTAGATTCGTCAGTAATTTAAATACCGGACACAGTACACTGCCATAGGCATTTTTTTCAGCCAGCAAACCACTCGAGAGAGTACTGAAAGGCCTATTATGAAGGCCAATCGCTATCCTTTTCTTGAATGACCACATGAAAATCAGTGACTGTTCCACAATGGTTTGAAAGGGCCTTTTGTCTGAAGGAAAGGACAAGGAGTCACAAAGTATTGCAGATTCATTTGTAACTCATGGCTTTTGAAGAAACTGTAGAGTTTCAGTTAAAAGCAAATGAAGAAAAGAACAAGCTTTAAAAATGTTATGCCACAATCCTTTCCTACTATGTACATGCAGAGCATATTTTTAGTCTCTTTTGTATTATAAAAAGATTGGCTGGCATTCTATATTACTGTTGTTTTACAAGAGAAGCTTAAAACACTTGCAGAGTTTTGACTTTATTCCCAAACTCTAATTAGGGTCTGCAGCACTATTGTATAAACAGAAAATCATCAGGAGCTTTTTCTGGTACAACATCTAGTAAAAGTGTAATTGTACTGGGATAATAAGTGAAACCATTGTCACTGTTGCTTAATAATCACTTCAAGTAATTGAGCAAATTTGGCATCGCCTATAAAGTATAAGATGGCCAATTCAAGAAAAGACTTCTTTTATACTGAGAAACCAGTATTATACTCTAATTTTGAAGTCTGTTTCTGAAGTCCCTCACACACACACACAAAAAAAAAAAGTTAATTACATCTGCGGACAACTTCCCAGAAGGAAAAAACATTTTACTTCCTGGCCTACCCCAATGACACCACAGTTTCCAGATTTTACATGCAAGGGTGCACACACATTCAAAATGGGACCTGCACACATGATTTCATTACAGTTTCTAAGCAAGCTTCACATGGACGAACTTTCAGCAGGAATGACAGTGAAAGCTAATAACCTAAAATGTATTTCTTCTAAACCATACCCAGAACTAAGAAATTACTGCACTTCCATTCAGAAACAAGAGTTACAGCTGACAGACTTGCCCTCTTCCACGTATGTTCCATCCACATACCATGAAATGAAACTGTCAAAATGTGGCAGTTTTCACTCCCAACAGCTCCTTGCCACATCCCAAAATTTATATTCATTGTGCTTCCACAATAGCACCGAAACCAAACAATGTACTTTGCACACACCATTGGTCAAGGTGCCAGTTACATTTAGCTCTTCTGACCACCTGATCAAATTACATCAGGCAAGGAGCAGGTCCTTGGCATGTTACAAGACTGCACGAGGGCCAAAATTTTTGCTGTAGGAAGCAGCCACAATGCCACTCCCATATGTACATCGGAAGTAAAAGTCCTGCCATGACAAATACACCCCCAAGGTAGCTACACACCCCCTCATCTCATGCTCTCCAAAACAAGAGCTTATCGTTCTGAGGACGGTGAAGAGCCTCTTGCCAATGCAAAGCAGAAGCTAAACAATGCTGCATACCTTGAAGCTCAAGGTGCTCGGAAACCCACAGGGTATCGAGGTGTGATGTGCAAAGCCCCCTGTTAATCTCAGTACAGTTCAGGATACAAAATCTTTGATTTAATAACGATATGGAGCACTGCTTTCAAACAATTTTTAACAGGAGAAGGTGCCCAGTCTAAAATAAAGGTATTTCACTACTGTTTCTTTTTATACTAGAAGAAAACTGTGAGAAAGCTGGTGAAGCATCTGAGGAAGGAAGGCAGGAGGAACAGAGAAACTGAAGCATTAGAACAGTGCAGAAAAACAGAGTGTGTAGCACCCAGACAGGAGCTATATTTCACCAGAGTAATGCAGACAATAAAATCCTTGATATTAGCTACAAATCAACTACAATTAACAGTTAACTGTTATTTTCCCTCCCTAGATCTTCATGCAAAGTCTCATTGTCCTTTGGTGTTCTGCTACAAGTCATTACACAGCTTTACTTTTATACTCCAGTGCACAGTGAAAAGTGGAGTTTGACCTTTCCTTCAGATTTGTAAAGCACCACAGCAGATTGTTTTGAGAACATGACTGAGGTGGGGTTTTTTTTTGTACTCTGCATGAGTAACATTGCTAACAGTGTCTAAAGACGTCTAAGAGGTAGCCTCTGAAAACACACCAGGAAACAGAGTCCCTCAGAATGACAACAGCGGCCATGCATGTGGGTGAAAAGGTACACAAACATAACAGGTTTTGGGAATTAATTCCAAATACAGGCTGTCTACAACTGCTGACAGGCACAGGTTTGGTACTTCCATGATAGCTAGAGAAAAACTTGAAGAAAACGTAAAACACATTGTAGGCCACTGGGAACTTTGTACTTTCTCTTAAAAACAGGCCTGAATCAATTTCAGTTCCAGACAAGCATTTCCTTAAAATTTGGGAAACAGCAGGAAAGTGTCCTGACATAGCCTTGTTTCCATTTCTTTGAGCAAGAAGGACTAGATAAGAAGAACCAATCCACGTTCAGAACCAAACCTCTCCACAGCAAGATGCTTGTGTTCAATTTTTAGGCTCATTACTGTATACCAGACAAAACAATAATTCCCAAGCACATTTCTTCTCAGGCATCTGCCTGGACATAAGGACTGTGAAAACAGACCCTTCACTTAAGGATAACCCTGAGGACATTTTGAAGGGTACTTAGTTTAATTCATCTTAATCATAGCATTTTTTTTAATGCAGTAAATTTCCCGGAGTTGTGACCTTACCTCCTTACACAGTTCTACAGCACCTGACACGGTATAAGCCTTATCTTGATTAGTGTCTCATTACATTTAACAGATCCTGCTGTTCTCAAAGGGCCAAACTCCTTCCACTTCCCTAGCACAATTAGGGAGAATACTCACAGCCTAACAGCAGCGTTCAGCTCCAGCAGTTTGTGATGGCGCCTCACTAAATTCATCAACCTGTTCTGACCTGGAAATCATTCTGCATTTGCACCGTTTGACTGCATTCACAGAAACAATTGTGGCAAGGGCACAGTGTCCTGCTCACGGCAGCTTGAAGACTCTAGTTAGTGGCATTCAACAGGTTGCCATCCAGGATTTCTTTCATGGACAGTGCAAATACATTCCTAGTTAGCCTGACATTCTGTATGCAGCAGCATTTTCCACTTTCTATGTAGAAAGTTTTTAGTTTACCTTCTTGAATCCCCATGTTTTGGAAAATACTTTTAAACTGCATCAAGAGCTCAAAGAAACAGAAGAAAAATGCTTCTCACACTGGTAATTCAAATTTAAAAGTTAACAAAAAAAATTCCCACAGAAGACCATTAGTTGCCTTGAAGCACATTTTCAAGCTGAAATCAACCAAATCAATCCAGTGGAATGTAACCTGGAATGAAGCAGATGGATTTTTTTGTGGTGCTTCTTAGTTCTCCTAAAGAAAACAAATCTGGCAGTACAAGCGATTCACATCTCCAAATGATGAGGCTGAGGGTGGGGAAGGAGCTTACACTATTAATTTACAGCTCAACAAAAGAGGCATTGCATTCTGATAGAGAATAAGAGAGTACTGCCAGCTGCCACTGCTTATCAACGAATTCCAGATCTACTAATTTTTTTATGCAGAGTAAAAAAAGACAATAAAGACTTAAAAAACCCAACAAACCCTAAACCAAACACTAAATCGGTAACAAACC
>VWYP01030531.1:704619-747232 GCA_013400435.1 Pycnonotus jocosus | reverse complement strand
CTCTCTGCGGGCCGCGCCGGCGGAGCTGTGAGGGGCGGAGAGCGGCCCCTCGGCCCCAGGGGTTGGCTTCAGCCGCGGGCACATGATTTACGGGTACCCCGCTTGCCGCGCAAATAAACCAGCCACGGCGCGCAAGGACAGCGCTGGGCCTCATGTAGGGAACTATTCAGGAACTTCTCCGTAAGTGAAAGTAAACAGGCGACATCAGTCACGGCCAGCAGATGAATTTCAGCCTCGAGAAGAGATGACCGAGAGCGGACTTCATTAATGCGTATAAATATTTAAAGAGGGAGGGAGGGTGTGTGTGCTAAGAGGATGGATCAGGCTCTTCTCGGTGGTGCTGAGCAATAGGACAAGAGGCACGGAGCAGAAACTGATGCACAGGAAGTTCCACCTGAGAAAGAACTTTACTGTGCAATGACCATGCATGGGAACCAGCTGCCGAGAGGCTGTAGAGTTTCTTTGGAGATACTCAAGAATCATCTGAACACAATCCTGTGCCTTATACTCTGGGATAACCCTGCTCGAGCAGGGAGGTTGCCCCAGATGACCCACTGTGATCCCTTCCAACCTTAGCCATTCTGTGATGCTGTAAATCTCTATGAATACTCATGGCAAACAGTGAGAATATAAAAGTTTACCACAAGTTTTTCAGTAATAAGTGTTTTAAAATACAGTCACAAAGATTAAGAAGCAATAAATAACTGTCCACTTACATTTAAACACTAGAATGCAGAGGTACAACCGTACACTTGGAATAAAAAACCAACGAACCACCACCACCAACAAAAAAACTAACCAGAAAAACAAACCCAAAACAAACCCAAAACAAAACCAACCCCCCCCCTCCAAATTCCATAAACAACTACAAACTGGATTTACTATCGGCATTGGTGTCTTACACTGTCATAAGCATTTCCCTTAACCCAAACACACATCAGTTGTCATTTTTGTTAGCAATGATTGCCACAAGTACTGGAAAATCATGTTCCCTCTCAAAATAGTTGCATACCTCTTTTCCAGCTAGCACAAATGGGACTTTCTTGGTTGTACCACACCTCTATTTGACTCCCTCCCCTCAGCCAGGAAACGAACTGGCTGTTTGCAGGCAGTTTTGTTTTTTTTGTTTGTTTGTTTGCACGCAACACTCGAGCCTTACTGTTTTCAACCAAGGATTCTGAAACTGCTGCACTGAAAACCATCCAAGGTGATGGTTTTCAGTGATCATCTCAAATTGATGATGAGAACATATCCGACCCACCCTGCAAACCAGGCAGGGCTGGCAGCGTTTCCTCCGGGCCGGGAAGCACTGCAGTGGGACAGTGCAAGGTTCATGGTGACAGCAGTGCCCCAGGAAACCTCACTGGGCACTTTCTGCTCTCTTCAGGCACGGTGGCTTCATTGAGTGAGTATCTGTCAAATAGACTTGTCCACCTGCTGCAGAAAGCTGGGCATAAATTACATAGTTAATGTTACAGTGAGGCCACAGGTTGACAATGAAGTCTGCAATTGGAATCATGTCTTCAAAACTATTCAGATCTTCAGTAAATGCTGGTTTATTTTAAACAATGTAACTTGGAATGTCCAGGCTTGTATTTGTGTAGGGACAGTGCTCTTTATAATAATGCTAACATTTGTCTGCACCTTGAGCTATATGAATTTTGCCCGGGAGTTTTGGAAATGATTCTGAAGTTCAGGAGAACGGTGAATTATATTCATAAAACAAGGGTGCCACTGACCTTTCAGCACAAGAGAATAGATGTGAATCAGGGACCTGAGATTCATCTAAAAGAACACAGTGGAAACACACAGGATGAAAGGCTCTAAAGGCTTTACAAATTATATTTGGATGGGGGAGAGCAGGGAGAAAGAGGATGTGGGAAAAAGAAGAATGAAAAAGGATCCTGCTGTTTAGCTCATGCGTAAACTGTATGTGCCTAGCCAAAGGTCACTCCTTTTATTTTCTCATTAATTTCAGTGACGGTAAATGGTATATGAAGAACAATCTAAAAATAAGAACAGCCAGAAATAGCTTAGGTTTTTTGTGTGACAGCGTGGCAGGAAGAAAAACCTGAACTGAAGCTTCATTCCAGATCTTTACTTCTGGCTTTTTAAAAAGTAGTGACTTAAAGTTAATTATTTAAGATGAACTGAAAATCTATTTGGAGAAGTTAAACAAAAATTAAGTGGTCGACTTTTTAATGTATTTTCCAATAAAGTTTTTATATTCTGTGTACACTGAAATTAATTCCTGAGGGCTTGGGGTTTTTTTTCCATCTACCACTCTTGTGAGAAATGGACAGTTTTGAGGGGGAGTTTTCTGGGTTCTAAACACAAGTGAAAAGAACCCCACTAAGTACAGCTAGGCAGCTGTAAACAAATGGAGGAGGGATAACAGCTTTGAAGCCTTCAGGTGCATGCAAAAGCTGGCACAAGGAAATTGCCATCCACAGCAACTGAAAGTAAAGGCTGAAATGGGAACATAAAAGGGATAATGTTTGTTTTGCTGTGGAGGTCATGAATGGCTGCCTCAAACAAATCTTCAGGCAACAGGAACTCTTCATACAGAGACTGATGCAATACCTGCCAGCCTTTTTTTTCTAGGCAATAATGGGCCAATATCTAGAAGGTGATCTCTAGACATGGTAACACAGATTCTACAGCAGCATTGAAAGAATTTTAGGATTACTCCACCAGCTTTTTAACTTTTTGCAGCAAATGTGCAAATCTGCATTGACTTGCAGCGCATTTGATTGTATGCTAAGCTTACATTTGCAAAAAGAGGACACCAGCTGCCCGGAGTTTAGTTCTCATCTTCTATTTATGCCAAATAGCAGTATGAACCTCATGGCTAACACAAGTTGCAGTGGTTCATGTTCTGTGTAGAGGTTAGTAATTGATAAAGGTAAAATGATAAGCAACAACAATTAAGCATCCCAGGTGGAACATTTGGGCTATATTAGAAGTGAGATGACCTGCTCAAAGCACCAGCTTTGGATTTTGCATTAAATCCTTAGGTCACTGTATTTCCTGTACAACCACGGTCATATTTCTGATGTGATCCCAGACAACTCATTTGAGTTCTCTCAGCCTCAGTTTGCCATTTGCAGAAGAAGAAAGGAATTTCCAGACCTCAGTGTATATGACAGAGATTAAGAAGTACTCCAGGTGTAACTGTAGAATGTAGTAGCTTTGGCAGGAAAGGTGTCTGAATGATTTCTTGCTCCCTTACAGCCTCCCTGACTCCATCCTGGCACTGTAATCTGTTATTCTATTCAGTTTTTGAAACCTACCCACAGTCCAGATCACTGAAATGACCTGGGTTAAAAATACCACACCACACCCCCTGTTCTTTAAAGATTTTTTAACTGAGATCCAGTTGTTATTGAAGCTCCAGCAGCTGGTGACCTGTCATGAAAAGGACCTTGAAAAGCGACTTGTCATACTCCAACATCAGATAATGAGCTGCAGTAATCCAGAGGGATGTCACAATGCAGCCTTTGTAAAGTCACTGTTTTTGAAGGGGAAAAACACCCCCTCACATATTATATGGGTTCAATATCTGGTCCTACTTGATCAGTCTTAGGGCTAGGGATGAAACAGGAGCCAACTGAAAGCAAAGGGAATAGAACAATTACATAGGGATATATTTTATCTCCTTTATCTCCTTCAAACACCTCCTGCTCCCACAAGACTGACAGACTCCGCCGCTTCCGCTGCATCAGTAACACCACATCCTCTTGGACTGCTTCTTGGCAATCAGTTTTAAAGTGCTGCCTGAAGCAGGTCACTGCTGTTTTTCCTGACTACAGATAAGAGACAGTAGCTAAGAAAGAAATGGTGCAGAGAACTTCTCAGCTGCAGAGACAAAGCACAGGTTTTCTGAGTCCTGCCCAGTGCACTGACTGCAAAGCCTCATCTCCTGCTATTTGGTGAGGTCTGTTGCCTCCCCAAAGGGACTGTGTGCCATGAGCAGCAGCAATAGGAGATCATGGAGCAGGGAGGTGTCTGGAAGGGAGCTGAGGTGTGTTTCTCTAAATATGTATTAGTTTGTTGGTTTCAATACCAGAATCAGTGATTGAGAGTTTGTTAATTGGCAACAAATTAAATCAGTTGAAATTCCCCTGGCTCAGAACTGTTTCTGGCTCACAACAAGGGAAAATTGATTCAACACAAAAATTTGGAAATAAAGTAGAACAGTCACAGTGGTCTGGCAACAGATCTGAGGGTGAAGATATGGAAAACAGCAAATTACAGGTTGTGCAGCAGTTGCTAATCTAGGGCATAAATATAACAAAGGCCTTTTAAGCCAGGAGAAGGACTGATAATAACATTTTATCCTGGCTTTTGTTAACAGCAGTTAAAAACTAAAATGTTAGAGGAAATAAGTTCAAAGAGAGGCATCAGAAGTGATTAACAGGAATGTATCTTCAGCAGATAGATGCTTACATGCTTGGCTTATGAGAAAGCAGCCAAGCAAAGAAAAGAGAGGAACCTCTCAAGGGATCTGGGTGGAATCCCAAAGAGTATAAGCATGGAAAGAAGAAAAAAAAATTCATGATAACTATAAAAAATTCTGACAGTGGACCAAAACCCCAGAGAGGTTGGCTTCCTACATGTTATCAGCAGAAACTTGTATTCAACATTCAGAAAAAATTTAGAAATAGAAGAGCCTCTCCACTTGCCTATGTGATCCCAAGCAAAAAGATGAAGATCTTTAGCTCTCAAAGCAGGTCTAATTCAGAAAGAATAATTCACAACCCACACAGAAGTCAATGGCCATTATGTTTGCTCAGACAAGACCTGAATTTGATTAAATGCTTGTGAGCATACAGACTATATACACTATGTAAACATAATCTGTTTTGCAATGAGATTATTTATATCAAAGATCATTTCAATTGCTTCACTGAGATCTCACATTTNAATTGACAAAGGGGCTGGTTAAAACCTTTGCAGAAATATGCAGCTGAAAAAAAAAATAACCCCGAGCATTTTCTGATTCTAGAAGCAACACAGCCGTATCTCGTTGTGTCTGAGGTTTCAGAGTGAGTGGACTTGAGCAGGGTGGTAAACACTTAAGAATGACTGAAGTTCAAAAACAAACAAAAAGAAGCCTTGAGCTCACTCTTGTAGTAAATGGGAAAAAAGTGAGGGAAAGCTTGGCAAAAATCAGCATAATAGTGGGCTTATTGTTGAATCTGAAAGCGTCATTTTCCAACGGTGTCCCTTTTCTGGGAAGCTGCACAACCACTCTGAAAGCGCTTTCTATAGAGATGATAAATCTGTGGTGGAGATTTATGCACATTCAGATTAAGTCAGGAAATCAGTAATGAAAAGGATAATTAAATAGAGAGACAAAAACCTAGAAGAAAAATTACCAAAAAGCTCCCAAAACAAACACTGCTAACAATACACCATATATATCAGGTCCTGGGATTCTGACTCTGACTTTGGCACCCATTCTCGCTTGAGCAACACACAGGGCGAGCAACCTCATCCTCTTCCTCACTGTGTTTCCCAGGAATCTAGAGAAGGGCAGTCTGCAAAGCAGCAGATTCTGTGTGAGATGAGGCTTGGTATCTTTGTGGTCCTCTCTCTGTTTCTTTTTGCACAAGCTCTTAATTCATCAGTAGGTGGAAAAGCATAAGAAAAAAATATTCTATACTTATTTATGGAACTGTTTGAGGCCACAGCACTCCTGGTCCTGAGGGAGCATCCAAAAAGGAGAAAAAAGATACAGGGACAACTCTCAGTGACACCAGTCATTCTCAAAACCCCCCCCACAAACAAACAACCAAACAAACAACCCAAACTAACAACAACAAAAAAGTGGTTGGTTGGAAGAGTCCTTGATAATGGCTTGCAGCTCCAGGGTATTGAAGCTGGGTTAATGCTCATCTTTTTGAGGCGTTCCACCATGCACTCAGAGCACTGGTATGCCCTCAGCACTAGAGACAGCCAAAGTTCCTCTGTTAGCAGCTGGGGTAGACTCCTGCTCTGTGGCTGAACTAGACCCTGGGCCAAAGAGGCTGCTCTCGCTGTTTAGCTTCAGGCATCCAACTTGAGGCCAGCAGCCTCAGGGCCTGGGCTCTCAGGGGAGCTGTAGGTGTCCCATTGACCCTGCAGGAGCCTTCAGCCCCATGATCACTAGACTTAGGTGCCTGCAGTTAAACTGTGAAAATCCTCAGTGCAGTGATGACTTTGTCACAGCGTTACTTGTGTTACTTTCCTGCAGCCTGTAAAGAAAACTACCCTCAGTAACCCAGAGGCACTGTGCCACTGTCTGATCCAGCAGCTTTATATTCCAAAAGGGCTTGGGCCACCCCAAAACTCAGCAACAGAAGAACAGGGAGCTGGTAGCACTAGCAGATTGCTGTCCTCTGTCTGGACTTGATACTGTGGGGAGAAAATCAAGAGTTTATAAGCTAAATGAGAGCTTTTGAACATTACAGTCTCCATTTTATAACCAACAGCCCCATCCTTCTAGGCACAAGTAAGCAAGGGTCTCTGAGAGCAGCTTTTGACAGAGAGGTCACTTCTTCCCTTCTGACTTTTAAAGATGTACAGCCAACTCAGAGTGTTGATGGTAAAGCAAACACTGACTGAACAAAATCTGGCAAAAAAAACCCTTCTCTTTTTTATGACTGTAACGCTAAAACATGAAAACTCAATACTGTGTCATAGTCCAGTGTGCAAACTTTTTCAGCTCTAAAAATATGGAGTACAAATACTGCAACTCTGTGATAATCTTTAGTTTGTGCACCATAACTTTTAAAGTAATTTATTAATTTCTTTACTTTCTAAATGTTGTCCCACTTCTCTAAAGTGGATTCAGTCCTAGTGTCTGATTAATCTCATGTGGGAACTAAAGACAGATGAAAAGATTGATATCTAAAAGATGTGGATCTGCTTCCAAGTTTTGCAGTGCAAGATGATCTGTAGTAGAAACTATTTACAATTCTCTCTCTCACATCACTAGATGCACACACACACACAAAAAGCTTCATTAAAAGTACAGCAGTTCCAATTTCTGCTTAGGAGTTCTGTTCTAGGCAATGTGCAAAATGCTGCTTCAGTTCCTGCCCTACTCTCCTTTCTGCAATCAACAATAATTTACAACAGTCTGAACTTTTTTCCATGGGTCTGGGTGAGTTTATAGATGACAATTTACTTTCTGCTATTAATATGCCAGGCTCAATTAAAACAAAAATCTCCAGGCAAAAAATGCCATGTCATTTAGTAATTATACAAATCAAGACAATCTCCCTTAAGCACCAAATCTGATAACAAAGTATTCCACTGCCATTTGGAGATGTATGGGAGTTTAACTGACACTTACATTGGTGTAAAGGAAAAAATGCATATAACAGGCAGCCATGCAAAGAAGGGACCACACTTAAGGACAGGTTTTGCATGTGGACAGTACTCTGGTCTCCTTCACATCAAAAAGTCATCTGCACAAGATAATCCTAGCCGGAAGGAAAAAGAGAGCAAAAGTATTAAGTGCTTTGAAGTGTGGTTTCAAGATCAACATGAAACTCATCTGGGAAGTAATGTAAATAACAAAAGTGGCACATTTAAATTATGATTTAACTACTTACTCAGGAGTTTGGCAGTTGAGATTATGGTTGATACAGTGACATGTCTGGCAGTGTTTGAAAGAAGGGTTGATCAACAGGCAGAAATATATAATCAAGTTGGAAAACCCAGTAAATACAAGTACTACAGCTTTAGTGTTGTTACACAGCACACAGGGTATTAAAAGAAAATACTAAAACATAGTAATTACAGAGGAAACTAAAAGGTATCAAACCTCCAAGGTTTGATCAATCAGCAGGTGCTTTAGAAGTCCAGTGATCATAACAGAAAATATGTGAGCCATGTGATACAGAAATTACCAAGGTAGCTGAAGGTTTAATATGAAATGATGCCAAGCACAGATTTAGTTTATCTCAGTAAAGACTGAAGGGGAGCAGAACAATGTAGAATCCAAGTTCCTCAAAATCAAAAGGGAAGTGTCCCCAGGGCTCTGCACTAGGAAAGCAGCACCTCTGTTTAACAAGGAGAGAGTCCCAGCTCAGAAAGAGCCTCACCCATGGCTGCATGGGAAAGCTGTGTGAGGATAGAATATAGCCCTCCATCAGGAAGCTTACCTTATAATGGATGTTGAAAGTTATCCTAAAATTAAAAAACAAAAAAACAACAAAACAAAACAAAACAACAACAAAACAACAACAAAACAACAACAAAACAACAAAAAACAAAAAAAACCACCCCCCCCAAAAAACAAACAACAACAACAGCAACAATAACAAAACAACAACAAAAAGAACCCCCAAAAAACTGCTTAAAACCACACTCTGGAGAAAACAAGAACAAAATCCATCTAGGTGTAGTGACTTGATTTAATGCACACATACAGCCTGCTGCTCTTAAAGACCAGAAAGGATTGCTCATGGACTAAGAGAAGAGAGAGATAACACTGAAAAACCTAGAAGACAAAACTGAAAAAGGGTGATATATAGACACAGATGCAGTATAAAAACCCACCAACTTTGGCGTCATCCTTTGTACAAGGGCCTTACTACATGTCACGGAATTCAGACCATACTTCTGTAGTCATGGTCCCCAAATCTTCTAGAACATAATGAACATGTACCATTTATGAGCAAATTTATTATACAAGAATATAATCCCTTATTAATTATAATCCTTAGGATGGCTTCAAATTTTTATGAGAAAGTTGGTATTATTCTATGCCAGAGTACTTCTCCCTGAAGAATACATAAGGAGTTAACTCACACATAGATGGATATTGTTACTTATCAGCACTTCATTGCCATTACCATGGCAGCAAGGCAAAGACCATTTTGTTCTGCCCCATTCTTTCCTCAGAACTGACAGTTCACTTCCAAATACAGAATTTTAACAGAAACTAATGTCTGAGGCCAGATCTTGCATTGTGTCCTAAAAGCTCAATCTGATATGAAGTTTAATGAAAAGGTGGAACAAAAGGCTGTCGTTTCATAAGGCTAACGGAACATTAGGAGGCTGATTATGCTGTTTGCAGTACAACATGCATAAAAAGAATCAAAGAAAACTCAGATCAAGCATTTTCTGGGTAAAATGTGCCCAAAAATCTATCTGCATCTTCTTTTGCTGCTCACAGACAAGTGCAGGGATCAGCATGTTGCTGCTGTCTACAGGAAACCTATGATTGCCAAGAAGAGTGAAATTACAATAGGTTCATCAGGAAGGTGTGGAAAACAGTAAGTGGAGTGCACCAAAGGAGTAGTCAAGAACATGTAACATGCCAGCCATGATTACACTTCACATCTGCATATCCAATAGGTTATCAATATTAATAGGACAACTGGTGCAGGAGGAGGCTGCTGGGACATCAGAATTGCATTTTCTGATTTACTGTGACACTTTAGAGCTTGTCTAAAGAATAAAAAACAAAGAGAAAGAATGCCACAGACAAATAACTTACGGAATATGATCACTTCCTAGCTGGTTTAGGCTCTTTATCCGCAGATCGAATAATTAAGATCAGGCTCCACACAGATCAAATAATTAAGGAGTCACTGTGACATTAAAAAATTTGTCCACCAATCCCATTCACCAAAGCTTCATGGATAAACAACCCACCATTCTCCTACCATTCCTGAGTAGAAACAATTGGGAAGAGATATAGAAGGCAGGAGGGCAAGGCTTAGTGAAACAGAACTCGAGTACAAACAAGCTTGAAAACAACTGGAAGGGAAGGGTGAGAAGAGAGAGAGATGCAGGGGAAGCAGAAGGCAGCAAGTCTTACACTTATGCACAGGAGGTTCAGAATGTGTGTGTTTGTGAACACCATGAAAGGTCCAGATGGTCTTCTCCACCCAACAGTGCAGTTTGCTCATGTAGGTCTTGGGAGACAGTTACCTGAACAACCTGTTCCCTCTTGTAAAACCTGTCATGTAGCCCAAGTTTATCCCGCTGAGCTGACCACAAAATAACCAAGTACTTAGCTCCTCCCCCTCTTATGTGGCAAACACTGTATAAGCTGTGTTTTGTCTACAGTGAAGTAAGAGTTAATATCCACACAGGAACAGAGGCAGACGAAAAGTAATCAAGAAAGGGGATAGAGGGAAGCTGCAGGCTGCAACAGTTATGCCATTTGATTCCCAGCTTTAAATAAAGCCTTTGAAGTAGAACAGGTTTTTTATGTTAAAAAAGCTGCTTTTCAGTCTGCATCACTGTTCATGCTTGAAAAAATTACTCCACTTGAACTCCAAACTGGATATTCAACGTTGAAAAAAATAGCGGAAAAATTATGTGCAGATCCCCATCATTCCCACAGCTCCCGAGCCACATCCAACACTTATTAGCTGCAGCAATATTAAGTCTTACAGTTACATATGACATTGTTTTGCAGGCACAGTTCAAAGACTTTACCTTCATGCCTACAAGCCACAAGCTGGATGGTATAGCTTCACAGCTGAAAAGTCTGAATTAACTAGAGAAAAGTAATATGTATCATTTCTGTGAACTTCATTTATTGAAAAGATCTTCAAGAGCCGCAAAAGAGACTATCCCATGCTGAAGCTGCTGAGCTGGGTTTCATAGCACTCTCCTCTCTCCTATACCTCATTAAATTAGACTATAAATACCAAGCAGAAGTGCAAATAACTTCCTGAATGGAGACTAAGTTTGCACCTACCTGAGAAAGCTTGGCAATTTTGCCTCAGATCCACATAATTTATCCTTTTGTTAAAACCAAAAAGTTGAAGGACAGGAGGCATGTCTAACAGAGCTTTCAAAATGATGGGTGATACCCACACAAAACAGTGGGAGAATGTCATTGTTATTTTCTACTTTATAGATCTTGTTTCGGTATTTGAAGAGTTCACTCTTGCTACGTATGAGATCACCTGGACTTTGGAGATGTGGTAACACTTATATTGGTGTCAAAATGCCCAAAGTTTTATATCCTCCATGAGAACTAATGAAGAGGGCCTCAACAAATATTTGCTGTGCATTTGTGTTTCTGTAACAGCTGTAAATTAGGAATTGCAACCTTGACTACGTGCAATATCAAACCTTAAGTCCCAGAGGTACTGAGCTATAATAAAACAGGCTAGGAAGCAGTTGTTAATTTAAACTAAATTATATAAAGGAACAGCTGCATTTCCAAGAATAAAGCCCCAAACAACAAAAAGCAATGAAGAAAAGACAAGCCTACACGTATTTCTCCTAAAATGGCACTCCAATGGGAAAAAAACTTCAGATTTACAATAAAATCTAATGTGAGACTTTAAGGTACAGTAAAATGCAGTTCTAATACTTGTTCCAGAGTTACCAACAAATGGCTACAAACCCCTCAGCTAAGTGTTGTGATTAAAAAAATTGAGAGCTACACAGTGGTCAACTGAGATTAAATGCTGGCATTTAGCCAAATATGGGTTCAGGATGATATAATTTGTCATGCTCAGCTATTGATTGCTATTGCAAAGCTGCTCAGGGATCAAAATCCTGATTGTAATCCATCACACCAGTAACTACTGTGAGTTGAATGGCTGAGCAATGGTGATGAAACAGCTGGCTGCAGGGATGGCCCTAGAAATTAGTAAGTGAAGCTGCTATTAGCATGTAGAAATCCTTAGAGAAAGGGAAAAGCAGCATGATAATTGCTAATACCCATAACACAGGAATGATATCAAAAGTTTTATTAAAAACAAACCAAATCATGTCATGCTGATTTTTGAAGGAGAAATGCTTATGCCTGCTGCTCACAAGCTCACAGTTTAAACAAGAGGTGTGTCAATACATCTCCTCACCTGATACAAGCAGAAAAGCTTAGTTCTCTCCCTGGTCAGCTACAGTCACAGGCTTTGTTCAGGGAGCACCAGGAGAAAGAATCAGAATAGTGGACAATTCACACCAACTGGAAATAGCTTTCTCAAGCTGGCAGTAGGAATACCACTGTCACACAAAAGTGATTTTTCTTGGGCCACTGTTAGCACTCTGCCTCTGTCTTACCTATTGGACAGAGTGTGAGAGACCTACAGGGACTGGCCAGGCAAAAACCAGCTGGACACTTCTGCCTCCATGAAAGCAGAATTCAAGGGCACAAAGCAATTCTGACCAAATACCACTTAGCTTCCTCTGGGAAGTCACCTCAGAGAAGCCTTCAATGTGACTGAAATCCAGCAACAGGATTCCCCACTCTGGTTTGTGATTCCTACTGCCTTTGTCACTTTGACCCTTCATCTCCCATCTGTGCGATTCTTGCCTTTAGTGTATTTTTTTCATCTAAATATAGCAGCTCTTCAGTCTTTTTGTCTCTCTGCTACAACCTTGGCTGCCTTTAATGGATCCTGCATGAAATCAGACCTAGTTTGCATTCTAATCAACTTTGGTGACTTATGCTTTTAATTAATCCTTAATATTCCTCCAGTCTCCATGGATGGTGCATTATAAAAACCCGTTTATATGTGTCATTGTGGTTTCAACTTCAGGGCAAAAAATGTCTCACAAATGGTATACATACAAGAAATATATGCAATTTATCATAGAGCATCATAAAGCGTTATGATTTTATTCTCTCCAGCTGGAGTAGCAGACAAGTTAATATGTTTTTCCAATTGAAAAAGTTCCATGTGATTTATTATTCCACAAGGAGCAGGGGTCCAACAAGGCCCCTACTTGGATACGACCTCTATGGGATTCTCAATCTATTGTAACATGCTGGATCTGAGTAACCCCTCTCCAAAACCACAGCAGGCCTCTGACTGCCTTGCACGCAAAGATTTAACAGGTTAATTGACCAAATCATGCTCACTTCAATAGCCCCTTTGTGTTCCAAATTTGACCCACAGAAGAGCTCTGAATGTTTAGAGCACAACATAAGTGGTAAGTATTACTGGGTCACATTTTGAGGTTCAGAATCAGTTGTTACTTTATGTTTATTCAGCTTCTGTTAAAGGAGAGCACTGAATCAAAAACCAAGGAAGGACCTCCAAATTTCACCCATTATTAATAATTTGATGTTATCAATTCAATTTAATGTTCTCTGACATCTTTTACTCTTGCCTGAGTATCACTCCAAATAAAAGATATTCAACTGTCACTTATAAAGTGTGATTTATTGCTAGCCAGCCTGCTCATCTGATAGTTGAATGAACCAAGAAGTTTCTATGAGGGTTCTTGAAACAATCTTTCACTTCAGTTATATTTATTGCCAATTTCTGACTGTATTTAACAATAATTAGAATAATCACTCCAGAAATGACATTAGGAAAAATGCACATCCTTATAATATTCATAAACCATCAAGTTCTTTTAAGACATCAAGATCTTTTCCCATCATATCAAACATATAGGACTGGCATTAAGTATAACCTGCAAGTGGTTCAGAGCAGTGAGAGTTTTCTTCATACCCATAAGATTAGTTCTTCTAGCATTTCACATCTCCCACTAAGTATGTTTTATTAAAATATTTATTTCCATTTTTTATTTGGAATAGAAAAGTTACAAGATAAGCTGGGCAGTAAAATTCTGAACCAATCATCTAAAACACTTAGTCCCAGGAAAATAAAACAAGAAAAATAAGGGGCCCACTGCCACTACTGCCACTATGATTTCACCTTCTGTTCCCTGCCAGCTCAGCAGTTTGCAACACCAGCACTAAAAGCATATTTGTCAGTCTTGTGATTTTCAGATATTATTTATTTGGTAAAGCAAAGCAATGCTTATTTCTACGTTTTAAAGATTAGGAGACACACCTTCTGTCAGCTGAGGGAGTGACATTTCAGCCAGGAAAGAAAACTTGAACTTGTTAACACCAGTGGCACAGGGGCATGTCATAAATCTGACCTCAGTGTCTCATTTCTCAGTCACAGTCAGTAATTGATGGTTAAGAAAGAGTGTGACAAGAATGAAAGTGGGTAGTGTGGCTTCTTCACTAAAGTGTCCCAGTTTCCAGGACTGTGCAGCTTGGGCACCTTCCTTCTGGTATGGTGGAAATTTTCAGGATGAAGATCTTAATCTTTCAGTGTTTGAACAAGGGAAATGGTGAACAGCACCCAAGTGTGTCACTTTATTTGGGTGACAACCCCTAAAATCCATAGAGTTGCCTGGATCAAGACCAGGCTCCCCAGTCCTTGCAGAACTGAAACATTAAAGTCTAAGAGATGAAGGAAGATGGAGAATAATTTCTTAATCCTGGCCAATTTTACTCCAAGGCTGCCAAGGTTTGAAAGAAGGCAAGCCTGAACTGTGTTATGATCTCAGTGGTTACTCAAAGGTGTCATCCAGAGAAACACTGGGCCAGACTGGAGACCTTTTTCATTCCACTTCTGCAAATTTCAAAAGAACTTTAACAAGTTATGTGAGCATTATAATATTTCAGCCTAAGGTAAATGAAGCTCAGAAAGAAAACTTACTTGCAGTCCAATCCTAGGAAAGGAAACAACCCAGGTTCAGGACTTAATCCCTTTAAAGGCAGCTGATTTTATTGAGGGAGAATTTTATCCCCAATTCCTGAACACGTTAAATATATAATAATTACTAATTGTTATTTCTTGCATTTTTTTCTTAGTCAAGAGACCAAAAGAAGTCTGGGATTCAGAAATTCTTGCAAATTAGAAGATACATGCTTTCAAAACCATCAGTAAAATAAATCAGAAAAATATTGTCAGAAGTGCAAGATAAATTGAGGTGAGAAACACTTTTCTGTATCAACCTAAAATTTGTACTTACAAAATTAAACAAAAAAGACTATTACATATAGTCACAGGTGACAGTCAAATATAGAAAGCTTGGGGTTTGCTCATATGCAGGGCAGAAATATTTCATAATAATTTGCAATACACAAAAAATACACAAATTAGAAAGCCAAATTATGTAAATCAAATACAGAGCTGCTTTCAACAGCAAGTTATCCAAAGATTTCAATGAACGCAACTTATATCAGTATAAAGTTCTCTCCATTTCCAAAATTCTTCTTCTGAAAGTCTTTTGCCTTCCTTTAACAAAATCCAGCACTTTTGCCATTTGCACAAAAACATTTCCTGTTTGCTATGTAGGAACTGAAGCAAGGAGTCATGTAAGTGCCAGTCAGCTCTCCTATCTGAAACACTGGGGAAATATATTAAAATAACTCAGCACAGTCTAGACTGGCTCAGCACTGTCTGCCTCCAAAATTGTGGTTTAGGCATACCTAAAAGCATGAGTTTGTTTGCAAACAGTAATAGCTTTCAGAAATAATTTGTTTACCTTTGATTTTTTTTTTTGAGTGTTTGCTGTTTAGTCAAACATTCCCACGATGAATAATTTTTTTACTAGTTTTGAAAAACCAGAAGCAACATTTCACTGGTCATAGCTGCCAAGGAGCTGGAACTTGAAAAAAAAAAATGACATAGTGCAAAAATCATAATAAAATTGTGAGAGTGAACAAAACTGAACTGAACTGAATGAGGGAAGGTGTGACATGTTAAACATTAAAAAAAAAAAAGAAAAAAGAAATAAAAAAGAAAAATTAGAAAACCAAAAGATTTATAGTCTTGTTATTACTTGCACATTAATAATATTAAGAATCGTCTTTCTGTGAGAACAAAAGTGGGAAAAATCTTTCCTTTACTGTAGTATTAAAAATCAAGTTACTATATGAAAATAGATGGGATGCAGAAGAGAATTCCAGAACAGACTTAGCCCATCCTGGCAGGTGTGTGTCCAACATTGCTGAGGAAAATTCCTCATCCTCCTTCAAAACTCCAGTATTTCAAAGCCTGTATAATCAAACAAATCGTTCCTCTTATCAAACTTCTGTTTTCCTTGTTGTGTATTAAATTAAATTCCCATGCCCAGTGGAAAGACAACTTATCACTGTTCTTCTTAGAACAATTTCTATATTTTCATTTTTATCTCCATTTTGTTTTTCCTTTTTTTGGACTAAGAAGTCCCTTTCCTCACTTTATCTCCTTAGCTGTATTTTCTTAGCTTTCACACTATCCCAGCCTCCCTAGGCTCAGGTTCTTTGTATGGTCCTCACAGAAACTTGTGACCTACTTTATATATACACCCAAAAAAGGTACATATATAAACAACAACAATCAAATCAATCAAAACCAACCTCCATTATATTTTAACATATTTATATTAACTTGTCAGTCAACAGTGTCATCACTGCCAAAAGATTCATGACCCCTCCACAAGGACCCTTCTCTTTTCCTGCAATACTTTTTTCAATTACATTTGGTTGAAGAACTTCACTGATGTCTGTTCTGTAGCTCACCTTACATTTAAGACAATATACAAAACCCTTGGATAATGTGGTTACTAGTTCTGAATTTTAAGCATTTTAAAATTACTGGAATGTTACATTTCTTCTAAAGGTGATGACATTTGGAAAATTTTTAGTGTTTTATTCTCAGAGAGAAGTCTTGGGAGAAGCTCAAAAGTCTGGAGCCAGAGATACCAAGGAAAGGAAAAGAGATCAGAAGGCTTCCTTTCCCCAGATCCAACAAGTATTTGTAGTATCTTTGCAGGTGAAGGGGGCAAATTGTATGACTAATCTCACTTCATGTGAGAACAGAACAGAGTCAATTTTTATTAACCTAAAAATGTGAAAAGAGAGGCAGAAAAGCTGTAGGGGGAGATTATAAACTGACCTGAGAAGATGGAATCAGCCACGAGCAACTTCTGAAGCTGAGCAAGGAGACTGCAGCAGAGTAGGAGTTCCAAGTGGGTCAGTGCAAGGTTGGGGTTGTTCTGCAGGCAAATAAGGGTTACAAAGGCTCCTTAGCACCGTGAATTAGGGAGTGAAATTGGCATCCAGCTGCTCCAAAGCAGTAACCTGAAAGAACTGTTGTGCAAAGATGAGGATGGATGTGAGATGTCAATTTTAATAAAGACATTGAGAAACTGAAGGAATTAAGTGGGTTCCAGTCATAGGGAAATATGATAGTGAAAGCAAAAGTAAATTGCTCACAATTGCTCCAAGAAAAACACAGAGTATATGCAAATATGCAGTGACACAAAGTCTAGAGCTAGGCATTATACCCAGCAATTTGATTAAAAACTAGACACGCCTTGTCTGGTAGTAAACTGTAATGGGGATCCAGCATTGCCCCAGAATCTTACAATAATGATTTTGACAGCTGGAATGAAGTGAGAATGTTCTGTGTGCCTGCAAAGGCCATGATCTGCCAAGACAGGGGCAGATGTTTGTCATAACAGACATGATTTGGAAGTGTTGGGGAGAAAAGCAATCATAAAAGAGAGAAATTTGAAAGACATTTGGTGACTGAACAAAGAGGGCTAATAACTTTTTTTCACTAGTCCTAAATGAATAGTTTTGAAGAACCTGTGAAGACCTACCAGGAGTATCAAGAAGAATGCCAGGCTAAGCAAAACAGATTTTGCTTGTAACACAAGCAAATATAGGTCTCAGAGTGCTAAAGAAAAACATGACAGAGATCATAACATAGCTGAACAGGCCAAGGAGTCTCAGCAGCAATGAAATGTGGCAGCCACCTGAGGAAAACTGAGTGTCTGATGTCAGTGAGAAAATGATTTCAAAGAAAATGGAAAATCTGAATTTTAAACTAGGATATACAAAGGTTAAAAAAAAAAAAAAAAAAGTGTATGATTTGAGGTTGGGGTGGGTCTGACTGGGATGGAGTTAACTCTCTTCACAGCAGCCCACACAGTGCCGTGTTTGGGCTCTGTGGCTACAGCAGTGCTGACAACACACCAGTGTTTGGGCTGTTGCTCAGCTGTGCTTGCACAGTGTCAAGGCCACCTCTGCTTCCCACTACACCCCCACAGCCAGGCTGAGGGTGGGCAAGAGGCTGGGACCAGACACAGCTGGGACTCAGAGTGACCCAATGGACATTTCATGTGATGTATTCCCAAGTTCAGAAATAAAAACTGGAAGAAGAAAAAGATGGGAGGGTGTTTTGGCTTCCAGAGTGGATGTTTAGAGACTGGCTGGGCACTGCTCTGCCTGCAGGAGGTGGTGCCATCTCCTTTGCCTCACTTGTTTCCCCCTACCTCATTCTCTTCTTCACCTATTAAATTGTTTTTATCTCCACTGCAGAGTTCTCTCAATTTCATTTTTCCTGTTTTCTCCCCACTGTGAGGAGCTGCTGCAGGGAGTGTCAGCACTGCTGGCTGGGGTCAGGTGCTGGTTAGAAGAAGAGGCACTTTATTTAGTACTGTGCTTTCACAGAGCTTACCTTGCATCAAAGGGAGAAAAAACAAATCCAACTTCAGTGCTTGCATTTACTGCAACTACCCAGAGTTGCAACCACTACTACAGGCAGAACAACATCTGCTGGAATTTCTTTACCCAGTTCAAGAATCCTTCAATGTCCAACACTACACAGTTTCTGGAGCACTTTACCTACATATGTGCCTATTATAAAACCCTAAGACATAAATGTCACCACTAATGTCAATCACTTAGTGAGCCAGCCTCCAGCTCCCTGCTGAATGCAGCAAGTGCAGGCTGCTGTTCAGTTCTGTGGCACTTAAGAGAGCCCATTTCACATTCAGGTTGCACATCACACACTCCTGAAGAACAAACCAAGCTCTCCCATTTCTAGTCTGGTTAACTGAGCAGTTGGTTTCACTGGAGACCTGATAAATGGGGGGATTTCTGCTCATATCCTCCAGTTATATTTTTCAGGAATATGTAACCTGAACTTAAAAAGCACACATAACAGGTGATTTTGCCATCTACATTTTAATGATATTTAAATCCTGCTAGTCTCTGGGACTTAAACTGATGGAACTCATTACCAAAGGACACTATATGTTAAACAAATGCAGATTTATTTTAACTGGTTTAAAATACCTGTATTTCAGTCTCATCAGATAACTACAGTTTTGTTAGTTTAAAGAATAGGTAAGTTCTAAAAATAATAAGATTTAAAAATCCAATGTCATGCAGAATTTCTTGGCACATGAAAAAATCCCAAGTATTACACTAGACTCAGTCCAGTGAAATAGAAAAGTTTTTCCATTTACAACCCTGTACTCTCATATGGATCTCAATTTCATTTCCAAGAAAGTGAAACTGCAGAGCTGACAGACTGTGTGTGTCTGGGTCTTATCCTGATTTACCCTTTTTATGCCTTTCATTACTTCTGCAAAATGGTAAAGGCAAATATTCAAGTGAAATCAAATCCATCTAGTCCTCAAACACCAGTTCTAATGCAACACAAATTCTAATTGAATTAGTAACTGACTTCTAAACAGCCTTATGGGCCCAAGTTAGAAATAATTCCTGCCAGTGCTAAATAAGATGAAGCTTCTGGTTCGATACTGATTTATTTTCCAGGAAAAAGAAGGTATACTTGGTTTGTGATTTCTGACACAGAGTAGACACTATACCATCTGCTTTGGATACAGTGGTGGAACTTTGACTACTTCCCTTTCCCCTCTCAAGGGTTCCCCTCTAACCTGGCTTGTCTGGTGAGGTTATAGAGGTTCTCTCTTTCCATCATGTTGAATTACCACCCAAACCACAGAAGCATTTTTCTAAAACAAAGACCTACTAAAAGTTAGCTTCTGTAGGAAAACTGTTCTGTGCTTATATAATCTTTCCTTGCAGATCCTGATATATATTAGACAGAGACAGTTGTTATTGATATGTTTAGCATGATTCAAGAACACAATAAAGTATAGGACCTGGGAATCCTCACTCCCTGTCAAAATTATGCATTTTTTGAGAAACAGTTTGTCCTTTCACTTGAATATACAGGTGACATAGAGAACCAGTGAGATTGTCTAAGAAAGAAAAGGTTTTTTTCCATATGTGAAAGTGATAAGAGATTTGATTAGGAGAAGAAGCTGGAGAGAGCAGGTTCTTGGTTGCTGGCTGGGTCAATGTACATGTATTTATTTTTCTACCATACCCTATGAAAAGGTCACAGGCAAAAGATTTAACCACATCTTCTCCCAGAGACCCTCCATTAATCGTGATTATCAATTCATGAGTTCATGATAAGCCTCTTTTTGTTCAATCTCATTTTTTCTCCTCCTTGTTTAGAAGTTGAATTAAAGCGTAATTACTTGCATTATGCCACTTGTGACAGTATGAGCTGATTAGCTTGTAAAGCACTGATTAGTTTGGGGCTACCTTAGGAGAAAGCTATGAATTATAATGAAATTCACAGATAAGCCTGGAGAGGTACTTACGATATGAACCAAATGAATTTTATATATAATTCAAAATGAGAGTATTTCATAATTGCCACCTATTATAAATGGATGAAACGACACCATATGACAGATTATGCTAATCTCATACCCAAACAAGTAGCATCATTTCACAACCAATAAATCTTTCTGTTCTCTGGTGCAGCAGCTTTGTGTCCCAAAGCGTCCCTCCCTCTCCAGCACACTCCAGCTCCCAGCAATGGGTTCACTCCATACCTGGCTGATGGGAGAACTCCCACTGCTTCCACCATAAACATTTTGGTGGAACCAGTGGGTTACTTCATGGCATGTCAGCACAGATCAAACTCAAACTGGAACATTTTGCATTTCATAGCTGACTGCTCAGCTCACTGAACCACTGGTGCTCTCAGGCCAGGGCACAATGGGTGGGCTCACCATAGCTCAGTGGGGTCTCTTCTGCATGTCCTACTGGGTAATGAGATTTTGGAACAGAAAACAGACTCATAGATTTTAGTGCCTTTTCAGTACATATGAGCAGGGGAATTCAATTCTCAGCACTTTTCAGAACTGCCCAAATATGAATACCATAATCTATTGCTAAGAGTCCATTTTAGAAAACAATAATGTATTCATTCCAGCTAAGCTGAAGTTAACTTTACAGGATGTGATCCAACAGGTTTTTCATGAGTCTACTCCCTTTAATAAATGTAATGAATTGATTTACATGCTTTTGCTGTTAGCATCAGGGTAAGATAATGCAGTATCTTCTGAGAGGGAGTATCAGCTTGTGCAAAAGAATGCAGATGCACTGATGGTTTTGGAATGTGGCAGATTTACAGCAGCTGAATAACTGACTGTCCTCCAGCAAAACTGTTGCAAAGGTCACAGATGCACACATCCAGAAGAGCATTCAACAGTGCTCACACTTTATTTCAAGCTGGATTCCTCAGAGTGGCTAAACACAGGGTAATCCACATCATATCACACAGCACAGACCATTGTGACTCAGTGACTGCACACACATATGGTGGAACCTGGGTTACATTACTACTAAATCAGTCTTTTCACTTGGGCCTATGATTGGATTACAAACTGCAGTTGAAAAATGTGTCATGAGGTGGTTGGTTTACATTCACAGAAATCAGATTTGTTTTAACAGCTTTTTCCAACTATAGCTTATAATGTGGAATAAGTATGGTACACTTCTGAAGTGTTCTTCATCCACTATTTATTATTTTTCACTAAAAGCATTTCTGGAAATTTCTTTCAATTTGACAGCAAATCAATTATCTTTAAAATTGCTTTACTTTCTAAGCACATGTATGGCATTCAGTGATTTCAAATGTTTATGTAGCATTGTATATTCAGAAATCAATGTGTAATCTGAGGTTCTTACTTCCCTCTTTCTAAAATGATGATGTCAGTTTTCAGTTTTGTTGGAAAAATCTCTTTCTACTCCATTAGAAAGTCAGCAAGAAAATGAACATGTTGATAATCAGAAAATGAACACGTTGATAATCTATAAATTTCATTTAGTTGTTCTGGGCCTGATACAAATCACACAACGGAATTCGGTGGACTTTGGCTGACACCATAAACCTTGTTTGGTTTTCTACTTTGAGTTATTCTCCATTTCACACAGAATCTTGCATTTTTAAATGTATTTAAGCACATAACATAGAGGAATTAATGGATTCATTTTTCAGTATGATATTGCTTAGATAGTATGATATTGTGAAGGAGATTTTATAGAATAATAAAATCATATGGTGACTAGTTGGGTATAGTAAGTCAGTCTCCTCTGTCAGCACAATTACTCCTGTTTCAAATCAGAAATTCTTTCTGTATTCTTATAAGCTCAAATAGATTCCTGCTAGATGCCTGCCCTTTTTATTTCCCTAAATGGACACATATTTTTCTTGTTACACTCTCTGTCATAATACTCACAGCAGAGTAAGGAAAGTGTTTTGCTTGTGTGTGTGTGTGTTTTTTTTTTTTTTCCCTAAGTATTTTGTCCTCTTAGAAATCCCTTAAAAACAGCAAAAGAACACATCTACCAAGAACAGCAACCTGAGGAGAAAAGCCTTGGGCTCAGAAAAAGAACGGTTGAGGCTCAATGGGCCTAATTTGTCAATGCATTTTCTTATACCCAGAGAGATAACCAAGATCTCTAAAGAAGCCTCAACCTGTATTATTTAGTCACAAGGAATCCTGCATGGTGTACAACTTAGAGTAAACACACCAGAGGAAAGCACAGTGCATATATCAGAAGGAGGACAAAACAGTCAAGAATCTTAGAGTCCAATAGCACAGATCATCATCAGCAGCTATGGTAGAAACTATTCTTGAAATTCACTATTTTGTGCCTTGGTGTGTAGAAGAGCCCTTTGTCCTTCAGTGAGTTTTAAGGGTTATCTGAAGGACACATTCTTCTCTATTTTTAAGAATCCAATGCTAGTTACACATCCTGTTCTCAGGTCTTCAGGAGAAACAAAGATAGTCTTAGTTCAGTAAGTTTACAGCTACTCCGCAAAGACAGTGCACATCACCAAGAAATCTTCTTTGCATAATTCCCAGCTCAACAACAGGCTCCTCTGTGTTTATCATTAAATTACATTGTCAATCAAAGCAAGAATTCTTAAGTCTTATCAGTTACTCTAACTGGATTTTAACTGATCATCCTCTATCCTTGTGCATCATTTCACTACCAACAGCACAACCCTTCAATCCAGAGGAAAAGGAGTACCCAGAGGCTATAAATGTGTTAAATTCCCTTCAGCATATTTCATTAACAAGCTCGTTTGCTTGTCTGCCACGTAATCCTTGGTCCGGGAAACAAGCACAAATGCAGCCCCATAGGTTCAAAGCACACATTAAGCCATCTAAGTAAACACAGATACAATAAGATAAACATTTAGCAGGAAATGCACATTATTGCCAGGGCACATGGTCCTAGTGAAGATAATTTTTTGCATACTTCTATGGGCACTGATATGCTGCACATATACTTGCAACAACACCCATGTACTTAGCATAGCTTAACACATATATATAACTCTTGGGAAAACAGAAATAGAAAATTAATTACTGACCTGTACTACATCTCCTATTTGCTCCTGTAACCTTCCTTCCTTTTCTTTAACATGAAATAATGTACTTTTTACTAGCAAACCAAGAAGAGTTCACATGACACTACTCTGATGTAAGCAGCAAGGTCTGCATGTGCAGACCACTTGTGAATTACCAGAAGAGCAATCAGAGACTTCAGAACCTTTCACAAGAACCTAGGGTTGCATGGTTTATGTCCCCTGAGCCTTACATAATGTATGGAACAAACCATGTTTATAACCACAGCTGGGGTACAGGTCAGGCTCTGATAAATCAACACCACATTTTGCTGAAGGTATCCCAACACCACGGTGAGCTATCTTCCTCCCTGTAACTTGCCACATTTAGCCCTCGTTACTCCTTTGCAATATTTTGTGGCTTATTCCCCTGCACATCTCTGCTCAGTGTTTCATTCATAACCCAATGTTTTCCTGCACAATCCCTCTCATGTCCTGTAATTTAAACTAAAAGCTGTAGCAATCACTTTAGCAAAATTTCACAGGGAAAAAAACGCTTCTGCCAGGTGCCTGGAACCACAGTAGCCAAATTACTTGACAGTCCTGGAGTGAGAGCAGGATAGCTGGAAATGTCATGTCCTCCTCAGCCTTTGGAACAAGGGTGTCATAACTGGGCTTCAGAAATCATTTACCGGTGTGATTTGCTCTAATTTGAAAGCCATGCCTCCTTTGGCAGGAAGATACAAAGCCCATTCAGCTAGGTATTGAGGTTAGCTTGAGGACTATAGAGTCCTTAGCAAGAAGTCTGTGACCTATTTTCTTCAGAAATCACCAGCCAAGCAGGATTTTACAAAGCCATTCCCGCCCTGTTCGGAAACACCGGTGCTAGATATGCTGCAGTTTCACTGTACCAGAGGATCTCACGTCAGTATCACTGTCTTTCCAAATGTTTACAACAGGGTTTCAATTTTACCAGTTAGTTATGTCCTGACTGGGCAGAAACTTTAAACAAGTTACCCATTTATTTGCTGTACAGCACTCACAATACTTTGTAAAATAGTTGAAACAAGAATCTCAGCTTTTTTCCTTCTTTTCCCTTGTACACTCGGCTTTTGAAGCTATGTGCTGGTCTGTTTTCACTTATTTTTAAAAAAGCATTGTACACAGTACAATATCAGACCAGTTATGGTTTATATATATGAACATATGTGGCTACATTCTTTCTCTTTAAGTAAACAGTGAGCAGCAGAGTAGTCAGTAACCTTTTGGAAAAAAAGTCACCATTGGAAAAAATGACTTCGTAGATGGCTTCATGCAATTGTGGCTACAATTCATTATGCCAAAGATGGGAAATAAAGAAAAGAGCACAGCAGTCCATCAGACCCTGCTGAGGCAAACACATGAAAGTCATTACAGATACACATACACTCCTAAAATAACCTCAGAGCCTAGCTTCTGGGTGGGGAGGTGGTAAATTCAAATTAAGGCTGAATCCCTGGACAAAGTCCATCTCTGATGTAACTCACTGGGGGCCCCTGAAACCATCAGAGCCAACTAAGCAGAGCAGTCTGACAGCACAGATGGAGGATGCTGCTCTGCAGGCAGGTGCAGACAGTGCTGAGCAATGTCACCCCTGCCCATGGCTGAAACGATGCCAGCACTGAAATGAAGACAGGATTTTGAGTACCTGTACCTTGAAAAATTTCTCACTATCTTCCATCTCTGCAACGTATTAGAACTCTGAATAAGCAATAGCTGCAGACAGTAGCTTGCAGCCTCAAATCCAAATTTCTTTTTTGCAGAAGGCAAATGCTTTTCTCATTTAAGTCTTTAACAGACTTTCTGCTGTCTTGCCTGGAGTTACAATTTCACTCATCAAGATGAAAGAAGGTATCAATCAAATGTTAATTCCACCATTTTGTCTCAATGCCCACCAAATGAAAAGAGCATTGTAATGTGCCTTTTTGTTGTTGTTGTTTTGTTATGAAGAGGCTTCAGGAAGATTCCATACCTTCCAGCATAAGCCTTGTTCTCTGCAATATCAGACACATGGGAGCACTTGTAATGGCAAAGTTATTTGGGTATGCATTCAATAACACCTCTGAACCTAGGACATCTTTGGAACACCTTATATCCAGAAGAGGACTAAGATGTCAATAAAAGTGTGATGGGCACATTAAGCCTGAGGAGAGTTGAACTAGCACAGGAAGGCTCAACAGGGTTATAGGAATCCCGGATGCTGGTCAAAGGATTCACTATTGTAGAACTTTCCAGATCACTGAAATGTACATTTTTGATCAGACAATACCTGTAAGCAAACCAAGCTGTTGCTGCCAAATAGGAACAGGTAAGGACTGAAAGATGTGGCACAGCAGGGACACTGCCATCACGACTGCAAATAATGGCAGCCCCACCCAGACTTCTATTTTTTATTGTATCACGTGTAGGACTTTCAAGGGTAATAGGCAAGCAGAAAAAAAAAAAAAAAAGAAAAAAAAGATAAGAAAATATAAGAGACCTAAAGTGATTTGCCTGCTGTTTGGCATCAAATGATAGCTATGAGAATAGGACCTAGATGTCTGGCCTCTCAGAATTCTGTCCTCTCCAGTCCATCTTTCAGTTTTTAAAGGGAGGCTGTTGAAATTTTCTTCCTCTCTTCCATATATTTCTAAATGGAATGAAACCAGAGAGTCAACACATAAGATTCCCAAGATGTCATTCCTAAAGTGAAGGACACTAAGTCCTTGCCAATGGTCTAGCTGCCTACACAAGGAAGTTGGAAATGAATTGAGAATAATTTTTCAAATTCTCTTCCAAACTGCAGAGAAGTAAACTTATGTCCCATCCCATTCCATCTCTACCCTCCTGAACATATAAAATATATGCCCCTCTGGTGAAGAAGTCAACCGAAAAATCCACTCTTCAGCTTGCACTACTCATTTTCCTGCACAGAAAAATTAGGAGATTTAAATTAAGCTGACAGTAATAAAAAAAGCTGTTGGAAACCTTACCAGGATGTGTAAGTCAGACAGGCAATGCCACATCCAAAGGTTCTCATATTTTATTGGTGATAAAAGTAACACCCCCAACCCCAGTGTGGAAAGTCAGCTGGTTGGAGACAGTTTTCAGCCAGCTGAACTCTCATCCAAGGCAAAGGCTTTGATTGGGAAAACGGCTGCAAACATTGATCCTTGCAGTGTCTGCTGCACCAAGAACAACGCCAGCCTGGAGTGAAAGGACTACCTTGGAAGCAAAATGATACACCTCTCCCTTTTCCCTTCGTGCTTTCCTTGTGTGTGTGGGGAGTCCCAGGAGATACCCAGAGCTGTGGCAATTCCCCTGCAGAGGCCAATTCCTGGGATTGCTCCGGAGCACCGAGCTGCTGCAGTAAGCTGTGGCATGGTAAGTTGTGGCAAGTCCTTGCTCTTCTCTTCCAGGGAAGGAAAATAGTCTTGCCATTGCCTTGCCAGGGCCCAGACTCCTTGTCTGACAGCTTCTTAGTGTTTGGAGGGATGTTAATTTTATCAGCGGGCTCTGCAGAGAAGCTAGCTGGGTGATAATGGCCAACAAAAGGCCAGTGAGGGTAGGTTGGTTATTCTGCCTGTCTGCTGAATTGTTTAATTATGTTTCATTCTGCAAACAAACAAGATCTACAGCAACAATAAACAGAGAGAAATTTCCTTATCCTATACAATCTCATCCTGATGCCTCAATGATCCTATTCCAAAGAGCGGGTACACAAATCCTCCCTCACATGAGAAAATTTGAAAGACTAACATATAAAAAAAGATTAAAATGAAACTTATAAACATTCCATAAAACAAGTAAATAAATAGAAACTTGACATCTGCTAACTATTGTCACTCACAGTTGCTAATTTTGAATTTGGCAGAAATTCCATTTCCAGCAGTATTTTTCTGTATTTTTACAGTCTTACTCAACTCTGAAGCCAAAGAACTCATTGCAGTCAGAAATGCTGCACAGTGTGGGGCCCATCTCCTCTCTTTGCAGTGTTTGTACCTTTCTGTTTCCTACTGAAGGTTTGCTGTCCCAGAGCAGTTCTGGGTTTGGAGCTGCAGCCCTCTGAGCACTTTCACTGAGCAGCCTGTGTCAGCTGCAGTTGTTCATCCTGGCTTGGCTGCCTGTTCTTGCAGACTGTCACTGCAGCAAGACAAACAGCCATGGCTACTGCTTCTTGCCAGCACTCAAAGAACAAATGACTGAAACTTTCATATATTACTCAAGTCCAGCCTAGTTTTTGCTGGATGACTTTCATGATCTGTCAGTTTCTTCGCTACCAACACTTCATAAGGTGAAATTCACTCTGTGTTTCTAGTTATTTACTTGGCTGTTAAAAATCAGACACTTTTTGCATGTGCAAGTAGCTGATACTCTGTCCAAAAATCACTAATCTCTCAGACTAGGCAGATATCTGATATCCCCATTCATAGAGATTTTCTATGAACAGTGAATAAGGGGCGAGGCGTTTGACTCTGCATCTTTTCCTTTTCAACTGTGATTGGAATTGCTTTTGGCAGAATCCCTTAAGTAATGTGAATGTGTCAGATATTAAAACCTAAAATAAAAATCACTGGAGCCTTCCAATAAATTACAAACACATTAAATGCAGTGCTGGCAACTCTAAAGGTCAGAAACACTGTTTTCTGTTGAATGCTTTTAACTTCCAGGCACAGAAATCCTTTCTGACCCATGCAGCTCAACACCTTGAAATACAGCAGAAGAAACATCACAAATGTAAATTAAATAACAAATAATTTAACTGGCACTTGCCAGAAAGAAATCCTCCTGCTAAAGACAAGTTTCACCCTTTGGACAGGACCATGTTATCAATCAGTAAAATCCCAAGACAGGAACACCAAAAAACCCTCTCCACTTTGCTAGTCTTCAGACAATACTTTCAAAACTGTCAACAGTCAGAATTTTGAGTAGAAAAAGATTCATATAAGTACTCATGGGATTTTCCAAAAACACAAATTCAATTCCCGTGGAAGTTAACTGGCAGTGAGCACTGAATGAGATTTTCTAATGCAATGAGGGATTTACCCACCATTTCTAAGAGCTTGGCTATCTTTCAAACCTAAATAAAGTCTCTTGTGAAACAGTTTTCCAGAAGTGACTCTGGGTGAGTTGTGAACTCCAGTTTAGTTACAGTGCACTGTGCAAACTGAAGTTAGTCCCCACAGGACAGGAACTGATGAAAACTCTTCACGGTGGGGTTTGTGTCTGTTGGGGTGATGATGCAGCCCCTGGATCAGATCCTCAGGTCATGTAAATTAGCACCCACCAGACCTTTCCAAGGTGTGTCTTTACATGGCTAAAACTAAAAGTTCAGAACCCAGAAGGCACAAAATTTGGAATCCATATACTAATATTTTTATGTAATGTCAGGCTTGAGGGATCATTGTTCCTATTAGCAGCCACTGAAGGAGAAACTGGAAACTAATGTTCCTTTCAGTGTTCACCTAGCAGCAGCTTCTGCTGCAAACTCATCTTCCAACTTGACATTACCTAAGCACTTGGTTTTCAATTGATTTGTAAGCTTGTGTGTACTGTCCACACACTGAAAAACAGCACAAGCTTACATATTCCTGCACATAAAAAACATGTATATATGTTTCTTTTAAAAATTATAAGGAGAAATGACAAGCCTTTATTTTGTGACTGATTTATCAGTTCCTGGCTTATTCATATTGCTATGCATTTCCTAGCAGAAAGCATCTTGGTGGGGGTGGGTTGCTCATATGTAAGCATAAATGCTTATAGGTATTCCCTATACAGGAGATGACAGCCACTGGTTATCCTGGCAATATGTTTGTAGAAGTGTAGAGGAACTTTTTCCATAGATATATTTCTTCCTCTCCGTCCTAAACTGAACTCCCTTAAACCTCCATTTTAGAGCTACTATATGCAACATATATCAAACATTCCAGGTGCCTGAATTAAATGTAGATTTTAAAGCTCATCCTGAGACTTTCCCCACATGAAGAAACACCAGGGAGGCATACACAATGCCCAGCCCTGCTTCATGCTGCAGACACTTAATGTTCCTCTGAGGGACACGAGCACGAGGCCAGGGTGCCCTCTAATCACCCAGGGAAACCTTTTCCCTGCTTTTACCAAGGCCCAGTTCCTGCTCACATGAATGGAAATGCTTTATAACTATTAATAGGAGTGAGCTCTGTATTACAATAGCACCTGTGAGGACATACTGTACCAGGTGCTACACATAACGAGTAGGAAGGAGACAGCTCTGCCTGCAAGAATATACATGATCCTTACAAAACAACCAAACCAACAAATCGAGGTAAATGAGCAGCCTTCTGAACAGATGTACTTGAGGCACAAAAAGATCAAGTAAAAGGAGACCAAAATCACACAGGAAGGCTCATCAAGTCCAGAACTGGCTATTCCTTGCCAAGAATACTCACATCACCACTGCACAAGCTGAACAATTACTTTTACTGCTTGGCTGCATAGAAAATGCTCTACATTCACCTCAGGTGATGTCCCAAAAGGTGCTGTTCTGTTTGCTCAGACTAATTAAAATCAATGTTTCAGTACCAGTCTAGAAATTAATTATAGAAATAAGTAAACAAATTAGATCACTGCCATGTTATCATCTTTGAAAAATATTTTTTAAAAAGAATTCATTACCAAACACAATAACTGAACACAAAAATCCTCGCTCCAGTGCAAATGTACACCAATTGCTCCAAATCCTCTTTAGTTATTAGGCAACAGGAGCCTCCTCCTTTAGTCACAGACATCCCAGATCCCAGACTTTCACTGAGCCACGGAGAAGTTGGATGTGCTGGACAAGCTGAAATGACCACATTAATCTGAATCCTTGACATTTTCAGCCAAGTTTTTATTCTTAAGATCACAAAATAACTAAAAACTTTTTTCTTCTCAAGCATGCTGCTGTTACAAGGGTTTGAGTCAGCAGGAACATATGCATATTTTTCAGAGAGTAATTTTTCCAGTGACTTAATGTCTGAGTGAATTTATCATGAGACATGGAAGTGTCATTAACATTCGCCCCAAGCAAAAGAGTAGCTTTGAGTGTGTCCACACACATTTGCGTCATTCCAGCCACGGTTCACTACCTTGAATACTCATTCCACCAGACTGTTTGGTCCTGGTAAACACAGAACAAGTTTTCCTGGCTCCTGTACTTATTAAACCAAAGGATCACTTTGCTGACAAGTGTGTAGCTGGTGTATTTCAGAACCCCAGAAAGCAATCATAGGCTATCTCTGAAAAAGTCTCTTTCATATACAAGATCACAAACCTGGTTGGCACGGTAAGGAACAGAATTTTGGACTATATAGAGCCTTTCAATAAACTAGAAAAATATTTTGAAGATGGAAAGAGTGAATCTACAAGAACTTCCCAAAGATGAAAGGAAGCTATGCAGAAGGTGATTTGAAACAAAATTCTCCTTCCTATGAATACCTAACACCTATGCTTTACTTACAAGGTACTGCTGCATTTTTTCCAAATGCACACAACTGAAACATTTTTGTGAAGCCAAGTTTGTCAACTTTTCCCACAGGCCAGGATAATTTTGTTCCCATCCAACTGCAGCCAGAGATCTGTTCTGCATCAAATGCAGATCCTCCCAGAACCTTCCCAGCGCTTTCCCCCCAAATGTCAATAGCATGCAAATGAATTCCACATGCAAATGAGCAGCTCAGTGAATATGACAAAACTGTCCTGTTATTCTAGTTCTGTGACTTCAGAAAAACAAGGCAGCTACACTACCTTTGTGTTACCCTTTATCCAACACCTCTGTTAAGCACATAGTGGCCAGATTCAGAATAACACACACAACTTGATTGTGTCTTAGTCCAGGAGCTCACGTAGGGCGAAGCTAGGGTTTCTTACTCGGTTAGATGGAAGGTAAAGGTAGCAAAATACAGTTTCTCAAAGCAATAAAATATTGTATAGGTACTGTTGATCCAGTTTCTTCACCCTGTGTAAAAGCCTGAACAGGTTTTGTATGAGTTTATATTAGGGTATGGGGATACAGAATTCTCCTCTCCCCTGCTTGCTAAGCAGTCAAGTCCTGATGGTTCCAATAATCTCCACAGCCTTCGCCTACAGACCCACAGTCACAGGCTGGGAAAGTTCTATTTTGTTGCCCCCACACCTTTCCATACCAGAGATGTGCACCATGGAAGCTTTGTCACAGTCCATATACAAAGCAATTCATGACAAAGCTTTAAATGCTTTGTGATGTATCACATTATGAACTAACATTTTATTGTTTAGTTGTACAAAAAATTATGGTACGTTAGAAGCAAGAAGAACAATCTCAGATGCCTCTCTTGCTCCACAGTTTTAACTTCCATTGGATAAATGTGAAAAAAGAGGCTGTGGTTGTATCAAGAGAGGATAGACCATAATTTTTTAAAGGAAACCACTGTCAACACCAAAAGATGAAAATTTTGAAAAACTGAACCATTTGTGTAAGAGTTTTAAAAACTACTGGTAATTTATAGCTAGATTTTATCCCAGAAACTTTACAGCTCCTCCTTTACAAAAGTACACATTGTACTTTAACATAATGAGTTTATAGCTCTTAGTAGTTTAATTACACAGATTCTCAGAACTCATTTCACAGAGTTGTACCACTATACACTGTAAAATTCAGATACCTTGTGTAAGCTCATGCAACAAAAAATTTTCTTCTGTCATCAAGTCCTTGCAGGAAACTTATTGGGTGAGCCATAAAACACATCCTATATACACATCCAGCTCCATATGGCACAGTCCAGGAGCAAAGCCTCTCCCTCGGGAATATTTGGAGCCTGCTGTGGACAGAGCGCTGACGCTGCACATCAGTGAGGAAAACACACTGCAGAGCAGGACTGAAAGCACTGTGTGACCTTGGAAGAGCCTCCTGTCCCTGGGGAGATCCACAGCAGGAGCACATCTCCCACAGAGACCACAGCAGGATATATTTGGAACTATAGATACAACCTAATGTGAAGACATTATAATACATTTTCTTTTATTTACAGCTGTTAAGAACTTGCTTGTATCTCTGAAATCTCTTGGGTCTGTTCTTCCACCAGCCTTGCAAAATGGCTAGGAGCACTCTCCTCAGTTACTAGAAAAAGAGTAGGAGCAAGCCAGATTAAAGGGGGCTCTTGATACAGACTGCTGGTTAATCATTTGCCTGTTAAATTAAACATGTAAACAAAGCTTCACAGCAGAGATGCTTGTTGGGGAGTATTTATTAGCTCTTTCATGTTTCCCTTTTTAAAAGTTCTTTTAATCTTCAGCATTGTATCTTGATGCTAATTTCATTACATTCAGCTTCAGCAATATAATCTTGTAGTATAAAACTTCACCAGTGGTTATGCAAGAAAAGGAAATTAAGAGAGGTCAAAGGCAGATATATGTCTGTTACAAGGTTTGTCAAAAACATGCATGTCCTGACAGATGCTGTGAGTTGAGTGGTAATTACACAGAGCTGAGATAATCACGGGGTAAGCCTGTGTAAAGTAATCTGGCGAGCCCACCTGCACAGGCTCCTATTTCTATTACCACCCTAAGGAGCAGAACTGATGATGGACCCTGGCACCCTGTGGTTACTGTACTTTGATCTATCTTTATAAACCCAGTGCCTGGCTTTCAGTGGCAACTTTGCTTTTTCTGTCACTTCATAAGACCCACGCTCGGTAACTTTAGAAATACTGCAGTTAAGAAGATCTAAATGTTTTGACGTAATGCTCATGACTACAGATGATTTTTTTTTTTTTTAAATTTCAGCAGCTGAACTGCAAATGTGCACAAGTGAGGAAAACATTTAATGGTGGTCTGTCAAGAGGAAAGCTTAAAAAAATCTCACCAAATGGTCAGGATCAAATAAGAAAATTCTAGTTCATCAAAGCTGAGAACAAAATAACACGTAGTTGTCATTGATGCAGAAAGTTGGAATATGCTCTCTAAAATGTTAACCATGTGTAGTTCAACCTAAAATTCTTCAGCCCACTCTAGCAAAGTCTGCAAGGTAAGGTCCTTTTCAGTTATAATGCTGAATATGCCAGTATGACAGATGTTTCCTGTCCCACTGGCTCCATTAGTGCTTCACTCAATTTCTGTGTTTCCAGCAAATGTTGGCTAACTGAAAGGTTTTAATCCTTCTCACTCATGCTATATATTGCCTCTGTATCAGGCCAGTACAGATGCCTCCAAATTAGCTCATAACATTAACATTCCACATTCTTCATCTTGTGCACAAGACCAATGCATCATGTTTTCTTCTGTGAGTTCTCAGAGATGATTTGAAGATGTTTTTCTGTTTGACATATGCTTGTATCAAGAGCTCCATGCTTTCAGATCTCCAGTACTTGCTTCAATTTTTCCTATTTTCCACTTCTAGTTTCCAAATGAGCTTTTGGAATTGTCACCAGGAGGGAGGATCGAGGAAAAAGCCCCATAACTAAGTGCTGAGCTCATTCCACCATATGTGAAGTTGCAACTAGAAGCCAAAGTGTTTTTGTATCATTTAATCTATTGCAGAAAAAGGCCAGAAAATGGAGGAGCCAAGGACTTACCAGGTACTGGGCCAATATGAGAGCACTGAAGGCCTATCCCAGCTGTCAGCAAAAGCATTGGAGAGATTGCATCTGGGCCTAAGCTTTTTAAAGCTGAAGCTGGAAGGGTCTTGCCACATGGAGAAAAATCTGGTTCATGCTACAACATAATCAACTCTATTTCAACACTAACAGTAACCTTTTAAAATCGCTCCCAGTGTAAACAGCCTCTTGAGACAATGTTTGGTGCCCACGGAAAAAAGCTATGGTAAAATGAGAATATTAAATAGCATGAAATACATAGCTCTGTGTGTGTTGATCCATCAGATCACATAACAGACTTAATGATGACCTTGGGTATTTTTGTAGATGACTTGGATGGGTCCTCTAATTCTACAGGAAATTGAGCCTGGATGCCCCCTACAAAACAGGTTTTTACAGCTCTTTATTCAGCAGTGCTTTCTGTAACCTTATTCTGTTTAAATAAAGGGACAGACAATCACAGGGCAATGGCACCAAGCAGTAAGTAAAATTATGCTTCTGCACATGTTTACAGGACCCAGGCCTTGTGGTTCAGCTAGAAAAATTTATAACAGATTCCCATACAAAAGGTTAGATTCTCACACAGCAAAAACTGGTGCAGCTCTTTATTAGGAGACCTCATAAGGGCTTCCTTTATGCTGTCAACTCTCTCTAGCTAATATTACAGGTATTTAAGGTGACTTATGAGGATACCAAAACCACTTAATCCACTCTGATTTCATGGCATTTTTATGGATTTTTTTTTGGCAGTTGAATAGAAAAAGGGTGCAGCTTTCTGCAATAAATAACTAAACTGAGAAAGGGGAGCACTGCTGCTATAAATACATGAACTGTCTATTAGAGCTATACCCACCTACTGAAATGAGGGAATATTTTTGGTCAGTTGAACAGGGGAACTGGAAGGCAACAAGCAGAAAGGCAGATAACAGCCTAAGAAGTAACCATCCAATAAGCCAACAACAGGACACAAAACAGACAACAAGATGCACCCAATGAGGACACATAGAGTGGAGAACAGTCTACGTGACACACAGGGTAAACACTGTACCTCTCATGTTGAGAAAGCCTCATCTGGGGTCTCCTGTTTGTTTGGGTTTTCTTTTTTTAATCTTTTATTGCTCTACTTTCTAGTACTTTTCTCTATCTATATACCTTTCATGTGAGCTAGAGTAGGCATTTAGGAAATTTAGATTGGGATTGCAGATACTTCTCAGCTCACGATCAGCACATGCAAAATTGGTCTTTCACAGCTAAAATCTTGTGATATAGTTCTCACTGAAATTGTCTAGCTTTAGCTTCCAAATATTAGATGCTCCATATCATCCTCTATTAAACTAAGAGCTGCTAGAATTACCTTCCCTAGTTATATATCTGTTAGTGCAAAATAAGTTCTCTCTAAATGAAGACTGAAATGCAGTAAGCCTTAAATCCCTCATCCTCAAATCCTTCCCCATTCTCAAAAATTTTTTACTTTCTACATGTATTCCAAGTGTTCAACTGACTTTTGAATGCATGGACACAAAAGAGCCAGGCAAGTTACACGTGAAATGATTTTGCTGAAGCTGTTTATAACTTTAATGTCTTCTCCACAGCCACATGATGCTCCTTGCTTATATGTCCCACAAGCACTCCAGTGCACTGCAGAATCTCACTGGGAATGCACATGCAATGCTCATTCAGCTGACCCCCCAGTCCCTGCCAGTGTTACTGTGTGCATTGCTCTGCTAATTTTGACCAACATACAGACCCTACATTTCCCTGTACAATCTCTTCCTCCCCCATTACATGGCAGAACAACACCTGTGCAAGTACCATCTTGATCCTTGCTAAATGCAAGAAAACTTAAATGAAAAAAGTTCTAGAGGAACACAACACAAGAACTGGAGATCTAACACAACTCTTACTTAATTTCAGCATTCAGTCACTTCCATCCCTTTATCTCTTCTTGTGAGCACGGTGAACTCTCAAGGTTTACACAGGGAGCCACAGGCAGGCAGGAAATCAGGACCCTTCACCCCTTTCCAGGGGCTGCAGGGCCTGAACTAGCCCAGAACCAATCACTCCACCATATCACAGACCTGTTGTTATAGAAAAATAATGAAAAGACAGAAGCTCTCCACATGGAAAAGGAGACCTGGGATTTACTTCACAGAAAGATCTAAGTACAAAGCACCAGCAGAAACCCCCGTGCTGGCTGCTGCTAACACCTGTCAGCACCACCGAGATAACATTTGTTTCACACATGTCCTGGCTTGGCAGGCACCTGATTTACATTTTCACACTTTGTATCAGCTTTCTACACACTTGCTCTCTAGCATAGTGTTCATACATCAGCCACTACTGTAATCTCATTTTTCAGTGCTATCATAGCTAGATTACTGCAGAGGAGAAAACTTGTTCTGAAGTACACCTGCATCAAAACACAGTAACCTTGAGGTAACATATGAATTGATGAGACACAAATTTTAGGTTAAAAAGCCATTAACCTGTTACAAACCAAGCCCATTTAATTTCCAGACTTCCCCTTACTGCACTCTAATAATGAACTCTGACTGTTAAATTAAAACTAGTAACCATTAACTATGACTTCACTTTTCTTAACAGAATTGCACCCATTTCTTGCAGTCCTAAATTTGGCCCAGAAGCCACTGAACTCACCGGTCCCATTTTCTCAGGTGCCAAGGTAGGATAGACTGATAGTAGAGCTTACAGCTTTCAAAAGTCTCTTAATTCTTAGCACAATCTTGTGATAGCAGTAAGAAAGTTCTGAAAATATCTTACCTGGAGAGATAATGGAATTTCACTCAGAGACTAAGAAAGGCAAATGACTACAAACCAGGATATAATCATGTATCAGCCCACTATATGGTGGGAAGGATGGCCTGTCAGACTCTGAACTTCTCTTGGAGCCATGTTTTTCAGTGAAACTGTGTAACAGGATATGGACCTATTTCAACAAACACAGAGGTGTTTTCTGTACACCACCACACATCTTGCAACCCAGACTTCAGAAAAACAAAAAAAAGGTTGACCTGACTCTGTCCTGACTGGTAAAGAGAGCCCAAATTTGCCAAGCTGTGTGACAAAGTCTAGCCCTTGGCTACAAAGCACCTCCTGGCAGCTCAAGTAGTTCTGTTTTGGGTTAATCAGCTGGTTTCCAAAGGAAATGGGACTGTGACAGTAACAATAGAGGAATAATATTTTGTACACATAGGCTCATGTCCTGTGTGACTTGTAAATTTATTAGCAGATTTCAAACAAAGTTGACAGAGGAATGGGCAATTCAGAGTTAAGAGGAAACAGGCAGCTAAATAGAGGACACTATCTTCAGCATCTGGCTGAGGGAACAGCTTTTGACATCACGGAACATAGCTGGAATGCTGCTCTTTTAAACTTTGTGACTATAAAAAAGTCAAAGTTTGCATAAATCATGAAGCAGAAATCTATAGAAACCAGATTTGTTACTTCAGTTGTTCTTTTTGTTCTGAAGGAAAAGTTCAAAGCTTTTCTGGATGGGATACCATTCCCACATTGATTTGTCACTGGTACACAAATCCTATTACAGTATCACAACACATATAAATGCTTTCCCTAAGTGATTGAATGACAGACAAGAAATACAGTATTTTGCTTAAGAAGTTAAGAGGTTACTTTGGTACAAACACAGGAGCAGAAAAAAGTTATTAAAGCATTCTTGGCACCAGCTTCCTTTCTCTCTTGAATTCTTATTTTAACTCAGTTTTCACTTTAACCTTGCCCTTCACCTTTGTGGAATTTCATTGAATACAGAAGAAGGTGTTTTCTTTGCTGCCTGTGGTAACGAAACCTGTTGGTTTTGCTCACTCTGAAATATAGGTGTGTCACCAGCAGAGGATTTTGCTGCCAGCATGACAGCAGATATTGCTATCAGTATAGCTGGACTCATGTGCCAGCAGTGTGTGACCCTGGGGTCACTTAAAGGCATCTAATTGTAACAGAGGGCTGCATGTTTTATAGAAATAATAAAGTTCTACAAGCAAGAGGAAAACAAGAGCATTTCACAAAGGGCTGAGTAAATGTTACTTTGCTGATGTCCACCAGATACTGTGCATTTCCAGTGCTGAAAGTGCCATGTACCCTTCAGGATGGGGTGATACATCTCAAGCTTGGCTGAAAACATGTCAGAGCCCTGATGGCTTTCACCTGACAGTGGTGCTCAGGGTGCTGCAGTGGAACAAGAAATCTGGAAGCATAAGGGAGAGATTGTCATTCTGCAGTCTTAATAATATAACATTTTTTACCTAATTTCAGGGTTATAAAACAACCTTTCAGGTCTCAAACTAGAGTTTATGGAGCTAACATGAGCCTTACTGTCATTCTCCTAGTGCCAGGGGTAGAGCTTAAAGAAGACGCTGAAAAGCAAAAAATATTATCCTTTCTCCTGGTACTCACTGATCTCCATTCTCCTCTACATTAGAAGATGCCAGTCAAAACCCCAGGCCTATGAAGTCACTCTGCAGAATTTCCTGTGAGGAAAGGGTGCCTGTCTTGTGGGTCCAGACTGACTGCAAAGACACTGCCTTTGCAGAATCTGTGTTCTGTACACAATTAACAAGACGAAAGTGGACACAGAGCAAAGCACGTCATTAAAGAGGACAAATAGTTTTTTTCACCCAAGTTTCTCCCTCCCAGAAACTATGTGAGCTGTAAAGTGTTTTCACTGGATAGATTTGCATCAAACACCCACTACCTTTCCTTCTCCAAACATCTGATGAATCCAACATGGCCACATATGGCACACTCCTTTCCTAATTTAACTCCTGTCTCATGAATCAGATGCTTTGTTGAAAAGATTGTGCTTTGATGCAGATGGAGAGGACTGAGAGTGGATACAGAGCTGTTCAGACACTTGCTCAGCTGAGAATTTAAAAGAAAATCAAAACCCTAATGACACACGGGCTTTAATTTGCAATCCAGCATTACACACATAAGCCACTCTCTCCAGTTCTCCATTAGAGCCAGGGACAAATGGCAAACAGAATCAATCCAAGGAAAAATGCAGTCTTTACTTTGCTTTAACCAGCAATTTCAGGAAATGCCTAATCTTCTTGCAGTTTGCACAGAATGGAAGTTTATTTAAGCAACAGTATAGAAGCTGGCTGGGGAAACAAAGCCTGATATTTTAAAAGATGAAAAAAAATTATCAATTACATCAGTTACAGTTCAATGTCCCAAAAGCAGAACAATATGTAAAGCTCCCGTCAAATGATTTCTCTCCAGCATGAGTTTTTGAACTGATATCAATAATAATATTTTAGCCTCAGTGTAAGATAGTTTTTGCAGAACTAATATTATCTTACTACTAAAGGTTTTTTCAAAATAAAAAGATACCTCAGCCTAATTATCTTAATGCCATACAAACTCTCGTATCAGTATTGACCTTTTTACTTCCTTTAGAAATCACAATCAACATCCATCCTGCAAATTAATCTCCTAAATTGTTTCCTTGTCAAAGTGTCATGCTTTTTCATTAGTGATTGTAGCTAATTGCAATTCTTCCCAATCTGCTATGCAGCTAATTATCTAACACAGACTTTACTGCCAGGATATGCATGTTGTCTCTGTTATATAGTAAAATGTATCACCATAGTACGTAGATTCCCAAATGATGCTCTGCTTTTCATGTGCTAGGTGCTGTACAAACACAGAATTGCCTCTAGCACTTCAGTATCAATAAAGCCACGCTCACATTTGAGTGCTCTGGTGCTTGGCTCTGAGCACATGCGTGCAGAAACCATCGGATGAAAAGCAGACCAGTCAGTCCTTACTGTCTGGAGGCAGGAGGGGCATACAAATGAAAACCATTTCATCCAGGATCATGAAAAATTTCAGAAGGGGCAGCAACTGAACTCGGAATCTTCTGATCCAGGTTTACAGCTTGATGAATAGGTCACTTTCAAGCATTTATAGTTCATGCATGCCACAATCCAGACTAAGAAAACCTTGAACTGAATTGTGATAGCACAGCTGGCATTTCTTAATTACAAAGTCAGAAATACAGTCCTGGTTTCCAGAATATACTTGAAGAGCTTTCTCTTTAAAGAGAAAGGAAAAGATGGGAAAGATAGACAACTTGCTAGCAGCAACATGGAAAGAACCTGGCTGTATTTATACATATCTTTTTCATGTACATGATTACAGCTAAGAGAAAAGCAGGGAACTGACAGCATTATCACCTTCAATCAGGGGTGGGCAGTGTGCAGTAAACCAAGATTCTGAAAGGAGCTCCCAAGCAACTACTTGAAACAGCTATTTTAACATCTGAAGGGGCACAGAGGTGAATTACAAAATTCAACATTCAGGAATGATATTCCCCAAACCCAAAATACGTTGAATTTTAAAGAATTTGAGAAAACTCGCACAATCCTTTCAAGGCACAATGTAATTTAAAAACATTTAATGAAAAAGTTCACCTGAGATGTTACTGCTCGTTTCACACAAAGCAGGACAAAAGGAGCAAGACTTGTGGGATTCTGGTGGGAAGGAAAATTTAAACAAGAAAATATTAAACTGTTCTTCTGAGGGAGTTTAAATTGGTACAAATTGGAGATGGAAAGTGATTGGGACTGAAATAGATGCTGATGAGATTTTGAAGGGAAACAGATTCAATGATATGTGCTAAGCCAGGCCATGTCTTTATGAAGCAGTCTGCATCAACCAGTGTGTAATTCATCAACATTTCTGGCTTCTTCAGTCAGCTTCGGGAATTTTTGTCAACATTTATCTGAATTTCCCACTATTCTCCAATAACATTACAGCCCCAGGAGATGGGCCTACTAAGGGCCCCAAATCTCTGCTTGTTCACTACCTCCATCATCACTGCAACTTGCAAACAAACACTCCCTTTCATGCCAGAGGGGGCTTTCTTTATTACCATCTGCCTTCTCTCCATCCTCTTTCCTGGCTTCTGTACCACCACCAGTCTGCAACTTATGTGACACCAATGCACAGAAAGTTACAGTTTATGGTGATTTATAACCAAAGGAAATTCTGAAAATTATTTGTTGATTGGCACAGCAGGTAAAAACTTCTTGACCAAAATAACTCAGGTAATTGGACTATTGTAATCAAACCATGTCCTCACTTACTTGTGTAAGTTTATCTGTCAATAAATGATCAATAACAAAGTTATTCCCCATTTGCCCAAAGTTAAATTGGCCATAGCTATTTAAAATACTTCATGTTCAAATATTGCCATATTATGAAACAGGGCTATAAAACAGAACTTACTGATATATACTTCTAATTACAGTCAACCTAAAGACCTTTTTGAGTGGAGATTTAGATAATTACTACCAGATTGCTCTTATATTTTTATTTCAGTAAGTCACAGTGCTGTTGCCAATTCATAAAGCAGCTTCAAGATCTGTTTGTGCTGAAAGACATATAAGGGCAAGAAAATATTCACTGAAGTTTAAGGTCAACGATATGCCATGTGAAATATACACTGAAATGAATTAACTGCAAATACACCACATCAAATATTCCAGGAGCTTTACTGCTTATGCCTGTTTAACTTTTATGGATATATATACACACATATATACACAAACACACTCATAAATTTCCCAAAAAATAAACTTCAGATCCCTGGCAGCATTATCAACATATTACCATTCAGATATTGCATGTACCTCATTCTTTGGCCTGATAGCTATCACATGAACTTTGAAAGAAACAGACTCCTGTTTCTAATTAATAAGAACATAAAAGTGTTTATGCAGAAGGAGAACCTAGAGAGCTTATTACACTGAGGCCTGTTCAGAGCCAGTGTGGTTTTGTCATGTGTATGTTAAACTGACACAGCCAAGTTTGGTTCCAGCCCAGTAGAGCATCTGCAAGTCATTTACATACTTTCAAATGCTGCAATGATAAACACACACTCAGCTCTGTGACCATCTGATGGTTACATCTGAAAGTGAATGAAGAGAAAGCATTCAAAAAAAGGAGAGGATAAATTGCTTAGACTGAATTTGGGGAAGGGTGGGAATGAAGAAGAAGAAGCCCAAAAGATATTTCTAAGGACCTGAGCAGAACTCATTTTGCACTCCTTATTCTACAGAAAGTTACTCCTGCCACATTTATATTGTGGAGGCATAGCTCAGGGAAGTGTGGCTATTCAGACAGATAGGAAGTCAGTTTGCTTATCACACACCTGCCTTACTGACTTCATGATAACTCCCCAAGGGAAAGCACATTTTGGGCAGAGACTGATCCCAGCATACATCTTGTCTGCTCATGACCAAACCTCTGACTCCAGCCTGAGCTAAGAGCCTGTTTCCTCTAATACACTGGACAAGGCTCTTTCTCAGATGTAAGAATTAGCCTTACTAGCAGTCCCAAATCAATCACTTCAGTGTAAATATTATTTAGACATATCCAAGGGAGTCCTTTTTGTCTGTTTTGCTTTCAAGTTAAGAATCTCTGACTCTTACTTCAGATCTCTAAGGAATGAGAAAAATATCTGAAGTTGGCTCTGCATTCACACTCCCACTATAGCCAATGCCAATGAATAGTCCTGGTGGTAGAATTGTAGCTGAGGTCTTTCTGAAATAGCTTAGGGTGTTGGTGACCCTCTAATCTGCTTTATCCATTCATACAAGATCTATTAAAGAACTAAAAGGATGTGGTGTAAGTTAGAAGGAATGTGTTTGGACAAGCACTTTGCACTATGCACTTCTTGGCTATGGCTGTCAGCTTCTCTTTTTTTTTTTTTTTTTT
>VWYP01030531.1:680893-704603 GCA_013400435.1 Pycnonotus jocosus | reverse complement strand
TTTTTTTTTTTTTTTACAAGCAGAAAAATTACTCTAAACTTTCAGCACACATAAAAACCCAGTAACAGCCTCCTTTGAAACACAGAAAAATGTGTATACTTGAAAGAAAAATTTAAAGTTGGTAGCTTTACAAGTTTTATTAGTATTCCTGACATTCACATCAACACAGACCATCAGCTGACTCCTCATTGGTGACACCTCTTCAGAAAAGGCAGGTGATCTCTGTACAGTTTTTACTAGTTAAAAGTTATCAACATATCTTTAGATGTGGATTTACTACTCTTTTTAGCTCAAAACATTTCCCATCAAATCCAGAGGACAAGTGTTCCAGTCAACCACAGCCATACAAGTAGTAAATGTACCTTCAAACCAGACTGCTCTAATTTACAGTGGTAGCAGTAGGAATGAAGAAAAGCCAGTTAAAAACCCTGACTGGCTTGAGAATTATGTGAGCAAAAATAGCTGTGACTTCTTGCCACAAAATCAGCAATTACAGCCTGGAGGCCTGGCTGTAAAGTCCCAGGACAACGATGATAGATGGATTGTTCTGCCTTCATGCTTTTATCAAGGGACTGAAGAAAAGAAGACATCATTTCTCTTTTGTCTGCTCTCTCATAAGTCATTAATGGCCACATTCTCCTATGATTTGACTGCCACAGTAAAGTATGAGTGTATGTCCAGCTATGGATATTTTTCTCACTCCTTAGAAAAGATCTAAATTTTATGGCTGAAAGACAAAGAAGCAAAATTAATTGCAATCAAGAAGGTTGAAACTGTGCAGATGCGCAAGGATATGTGACTGAAGTTAATGTCTTCCTCACTGTTCTGCAAACTAAAAAACTAATCAATAATAAAGAGCAAACAGTTACAGGAACCATAAAAGTATGATTCCATAATGGTAAAAGAATGACAGCCCATATATAGGGTATTAATACTGTCTGCTCATGGTGGATTAACCTGAGCCGTTTGACTTTGTGTTGGTGATGGACTAAGCACACAGGAGTTTAGTTTACATTTCTGATATGGAGGGGCCCTGCACAACCTAAATTCACATTCACAGAACCTCACTAGCAACCAGTGCAGCAAAAGCACTTCACAGGATCAGAGTGAAAGATGCAAAGAGAAATCAATGCCCATACAGGTTGCTTTGGCAAGAAGATGACACGTTGCAGTGCAGACCTTACTCCCATTTCTCCTAACATTCTCAAATGACATCATTGCTTCCTGTGGTGCTACTTGTGATTTCTGCAGGAGTAGATAAGCAGGAGTAGAAAAAAGATGCAAATTATCTGAAAACAGTCTTGAGAGAAGCAGTAAAAAAAAAGGGGCAATTTTTTTTTCAAGTAGTACAGCAAGCAATTTGTCCTAAAGACAGCAAAAGTCACATCAAACAATTATTCTTCTACTTAAATACCACCTGAGATCACTACTGGGAGGAGCTCTGAGCCATGCAGACAAACAGGTAGCCCTGAGTGGAAGTGGCATATCAGTGGGACACTGTCCTTAAAACAGGACACATAACACAAAGAAGTTTGCACACAGCTGGCTTTTTACATACTTGTAGGCACACGTGGGCAGAACAAGCCCACAGAATGTTGGACCAGTACTGCCAAACCACTTCTTCTGCAAAACAACAGTTTTGGGCATATGGCCATGTGACTGAATACAGGGTGAGTCAATCCTAAAACTAGAGATGCTCAATAAACTAAACAATCAAAGGGTTTACATGCTAGTGAACTCAAGCACATCTATAACAATTTTAACTTTGTAGGACTTAAAATCCAACACCTCCATGAAAAACACTTCTTACTCTGTTTACTCCTGTATAATTGCAGATTTGATAGGAATCCTAAACACCTTGGTTGAGAAACGGGAAAAGGTACAGCACCTGAAATGGCAAAAACTGAGCACCATTATCAGCTATGCCTGGTATAGAGAGCATTGCAGCAAAACACAGACTTCAGTTGCTCAACAAGCAAATTACTTCCTGCTTTTGAAAGTGTATTTCTGAACTCAAAAATATATAGACTAATGATAAGCATTCAAGAATCTTAGAAAGATACATAAAAGCTTAAAGGAAGGTATATAATCCACAGACATTTTGTCCAGTATAAAAAACTATGCCCGAGGCGGGGGGGAAGTCACCCATGTTTGACCACTTCAGAGTCAGGATATTGGCTTTATCCAAAATGGACTGGTTAGTATGAGTCTGTGATTTCCACTACTATAGCTACCCATCTTGTCTATTTTTATGTGCTGTGCAGTCTGTCAAGATTCAGCTAAGTACCTTCTTTTGTCTGGCAACTCCAGTGAGGATAGGATTGGAAGACAAAGACAGGAGCTTGATTTTTTAAATTCTTCTCTGGTGCATATCAATGAAATGTCCCAATTATATTAAACCTATCATCTGTGACCCACAGACAGCTATGTTTCCACAAAGGTGCACAAGTACATCTCAAGTAGACTCATTCTTGTACTGTGGGGTCCAAGGTGCAGTAGGCAGTGAAAAAAAGGTGATGTCACGGAAGTATCAGCACAGCAATATTTATGCTTGAGAGAGGCAACTGCTGAAGACCTGGAACAACCTCCTGTTAGTACTGTTGGAGAAAAAAAAGTATAAAAAAAGCCAAACAAAACCCACTCCCCCCTCTCAACTAGTTTAATAAGAGAGTCCCATAAGGTTACAAGACCTACCCTTAGCTGGTGCCAGAGACAAAGTGATTATTCAGGCGACAACTTCCAGCTCCAGGTCAATAGTCTAAGCCATCCCCTCAGTGTCCTGAATGTCTCTGGGATGAAGAAGATTAATTCTGGGAGCACATTTGGCAACTCACTTAGCACAGCTTGTGCCACAGCTGCTCTCTGCACAGCTTTGTCACTGGAACCGAGAGATGCCCACACTGGGCTCTCCAGTGCTGTCCTGCAGGATGAGCCAGCCACGCTCCCCAGAGCCACCACAACCACGGCAGCCAGCTGGGCTAACCTGCACCTCTGTTTGGAGAACAGCACTACAAACAGGATGGCCAGAATCACCCCCTGGACATCTGCACTTTCTCCTTGCTAGCCCTTCTCCATCATGTGCTCTACCATCAGTCTTGAGCTCCCATTACTAACCCCTGTTTTATTTAACTGCTTAGAGCAGAGATCAGAACAGAAAAATTCCCTGTAGGGAGTATTACTAATTTAGTGAAATCCTGCAGGGACTCAAAAAAATCTGCACTAAACTGAAGCATGCTCTGGAGTTTTCAGAAGACTAGCAGAGTTTGAGAGAAAACAGGTACTCTCAAGCTGTCACTGCTTTTCTTTGCAGAGATCCAGCTTTGTGGAAAAATGCAACATTTTGATTTGTGAATCTGATCCACTTTTTTTTTTAACTGGGCTGCTGTTCAAAGTAATGTATTAAAGAACTTCCTCACTTCAAATTATTTTCCCATTTTAACTTTCTGGACGCAGATGCTCTCCACTGACCAGATTTGTTATTTCGGTTATTCTCTATTTCCAAAAGTAATGACACGCTATTCATTCAAGGGGCTCAGTTCTCAACTCACTACTATGCAGTCATGATTAAATCAGGCAATCATTGATGTGAACTTGAAAACCTCAATTTTATTTTTTAAATGCTGTTCCCAACTGCAGTGTATGCAGTTTTTAGTGTGTCACAGGACATTGCATTGGAAGTATGGCAGAATTTAGCCAGAAGCTTTTTGGCACAGAACCTCTCACACCTCTTGCCCTTTTCCTGGATTAGGCATATTTCCTGAAGGATCATTAGGCACATATAACTAATCTCAGTAACCATCTATCAAGAACTGAAAGAACTGAGCTAGCTGATATACACAGATTACTTCATAAATCACACCAGTCTCAAAGGCATTGCTTGCTGAGCAGTTTTAGAAAATAGATCCTGAGCAGTTACACGTGGCTTTTGGAAGCTAATGCAGTATTTACAAAATTGAACTAATAAGACTAACAGCTTAATTTTGTGCATCAAAATGCTGAAAACTGGCACATCAATTCTCAGTATAATACCTTTAAGAAAAAAAAAGCCACTTCACACAAGCTAAACTCTGAAGTCCCAGATGACATCATGACATCTCTTGAAGGTCAAGCCCAGAACCACAAAATACAGAAGCACAAGTCCCTTCTGCCCTACCCAACGATCAGGGGCTTGGACATGCAAAGTTGTTCAGATATCTTCTGGCACGTCTAAGAGCATCCAGCTCAGTTTTGTACTTAAGTGAAAGAAAAAAAAAAAAAAGGATTTTAAGATTCCACTCGGTTTGAGAACATCTGAAATATTTGCTAGCAATTACCAGCTTCAGTGACCTGTACTGTGTAAGACCAATTTCTGGTCTCACAAAAGCTGATCTGAGTCTTGATACATGTTTCTGTTCCAAACAGGTGGCAGACAACCACACTCTATTTTCCAGCATGGGCCAGCCATGTAGAGTCTGAGGGCCTGAGCACCTATTTGGTGCAGAGAAAGTTTATTTATTATTTTTTATTGATTTTCACTGTATGTAACATGGACAGTGATCATACTGAAGAACAATTGCATATCAGAAGCAATATAGACTCAAATCTTAGCACTTACCTTAGAAACCTCATAGATGTGATCAGAACACCCTTGCAGGAAATGGCCTCACCAGACTGCCCCTGGTAGCTTCAGAAGACTTAGCTCATGAGAGCTCTGCCCTACTCTAGGACAGCAGCTCAGTAAGGACATGCTTTGTGTTTGTAGCAACACAGCTTTAAAAGACACTAAATTAATGTATTGGGGATTTATGTACCTCTAAGAAAAAGGCAGGACTAAAAGGAGAAAGAAGAAAGGATGGTCCAAAACACTTGTGTTTTTTTCCAAAGCCTAAACCTGCAACTCAGCTACAATTTCCTTTAGGAGGTAATATCATGTTTGCACTGCAAGCTTTGTCAAGAAGAGATAAGTGATGGTTACACAACAGTGCAAGAAACCATTCTAATCTATCTGATGCCTTTAAAATTGCTTCCCCTGCAGCCAGCCTCCAAGACAGAAATAAACACTGTTGCCACAACCATGAAGAAAAAGAAGTGCTGCAGCAATAGTTACAGAGGGTTGAAAATCCCTTTGAAGGTCCCAAAGCTCTTTCCCATGCCTAGAACTGCTCTTCAGGCTCTGTGTGGGCACCATGGGCTACTGCCCAGAGCACAGCACAGCCCACTTGCTCTGTGCTGCTCACACTACTCAAACAGTGTGAGATAGCTGGTGCTTCACAAACTGCCTGCTTTCATGGTGAGCAGGCAAAGGAAGAGCTTGCTTTCTGCTTAAAGAAACAACAAAATTTGGTGTGATTAAGTTACTAGGATTAACTATGCTTTCAGGGAGCCAATGTCTAGCTTCTTACAAAACACAGCAAAAAATATAACCAGACCGAGAGAACCCTCTTCTTCAGAATGGCATTGTGTGATTTTATACTTTTAGATTAAAGAGGTACATTGCTAGAGATATAAAATATAAACACAGCCATAAACCTGCTTGTACCTCTAAACCTTTCTCTGGGTTTTAAAATGGAGGAGGACTCCTTTGTTTTGAGCACATTTCCTCTGCATTTCATAAGGTGGGGGCTCCCTCTCTCTTGAGAAGGTTCCCTTTATAGAAAGTTAAACAATGAGTTTGGAAAAGTTTTGATTGATAATAACTTACATATGGTGCTACAGAAAAGGAGTCTATTTTAAGTATCCTTCTCCAAGAAGGGATTCTAAAGAGGCACCATGTGTTCTAAACTTGCTGGCAACACTTGCGCCTGCTCTTAGAGCCTGCCTCTGGAACTGCTCCCTGGCTTGTGATGGAAACCATAATCCTAAGAGTGGTGGAAGAACATTTTATTTCCTGTGCTTGTGAGGCTTTGAGAATATGGCAGGGCCAGTGTGTAACACATGCCATTCTGGAAGGGATTACTAAGAAACATTTGTACACTGGTCTCAGGTATGAATACAGGGCCACAGATGTACTTCTTCCACACAGAAGAAATACAAACTCAGAGAAACTGAAGGGACACTTGGTTGCCTACTTTCCTCCTTAGTGTTTGCATTTAAAATTTTTATTTAGAATATATTATTACAAGGAAATACATTTTAGCTAAAGAGACATTTTGCAATCTATTTGAGCCAACTATCTGAGAAATTAAACTGCATGAAACCTTTTCTATTAAGATGACTCTTCAGGTCTTTCTCACTTTTCATCAATATCTAATCCTAAAACATAATGTTAAGGGCATCAGACACAGTGGCTTTCAGATAAGAAGCTTGTGTTTCTGGCCATAACCAAGAATTCCAGGAATTCTTCTTTCAGCAAATAACAGGCAGGAAGGACATAGTGACCTTCCAACACTCAACCTGCATCAAGAGCTCCCTGCCAACTTAAATCTTGCCTATGATTTCTATGATTACACAGCATTTCCTTTTCTAAACAGTTGCATTGCTTTGTGTGACCATTTAGGATATTATTTACAGAAGGGTGAAATAATCCCTATCAACTTCAGTGATTACAAAACTTGCCAAGAACAAAGTAAGATTATCCTCATCAAATTTTGTAAGAAAAGAAGTACTAGCTTATAGTCATTTAAAAACACTTTTGTAATGTCTACAGCTATGACAAATCGCTTGGAACAAAACTGAAAACATGCAGAAGGGGGCTTTCTGCTTATGAATTCTCTGAATTAAATGTGCTTTCTATAAATATATTTTCCATATTGTTAATGTACAAGACCATTTGATCATGGCAAAAAGAGTCCTAACAATGATCTGCCATCTGTGACATGTCATTTGATAATGCAGATCAGTGTTTCTGCTTTCTGGGTATCTGCAACTATGTATAATGGAAGCAGAACTATGCACACAAAGAGTTAAAGTTTAAAATATTATCTGAATTACACTTTTCCATTTTCAGTATAAGCTGAGAAGTAGGAAACCACTAAAAAAAAGTTATTTGTTTTACTTACCCCAAAAGGCTTTTGACATAATGATCATCAAATGTCAGAGGTTCGTAAGATGACTTTCACTGTGATGGAAAAAGATGGTGGTTATCAAAACAGCAAACCATGTTGCCTAGTTTTGGTTAAACTACTTCAGTGCTTGCATACTTCTTCCTAGCATGAATTAACTGCCATGGAATTTCATAAATATGCAAGCCCAAAGTTATCTCTAAGGTACAACAAAGATTATTTTGGTCTAAATTAAAACCACCTGAATTTTAATGCAAAATAATGTGCATTAAAATGTGCAAATCCACGCATCCAAAGTTCAATATACTGAAGGGGAATATTGAGAGATGGTCAGTGTTCCTAGTGCATCCAAATTCTCCTGAGTTTGAAGGATTAGAAATGCTTTCCTTTCCTAAGACTGAAAAATGCACAGAGGGTAAGCTACTTTCAATAATGTAAAACTGAAAAGGTGGAAAAGTTTAAGCCTTGGGAGACAGCAACCTATAGAACTGCATTTAGATGATTTTGACTTACAAACTACAGTTTGGGCAAGAATGTCACCACCTCCTTGAAGCAATGTATGTGCCACTTAGGAAAATAAAATCTCAGGTGCCAATGTACAGATGAAAAGATCTGAGGATGTTTTTTTGGTTTTCACAGGCAGGGCTGGTCAGCTGGCTCATGCTTGTGTATTGTTCCCATCTGCAAACATGAGTAAACCCTGCTATAAACTCCTGGGATTCTCATCATGCCTTACATGGATTCTAAATCCTGATTTCCTTCAAGCACATGAACTGGGGACAGTCTTGGTGGCACTGGAAGACACCATCCTTGTCTTCAACATCACAGAGAAAAGCTTTCCACAAAGTGCCTTCAATGAGCATATAAACTCAGAAAGTCAGAATAAAACAAACCAAAACCAGTCAGATCTCAGAGTTTAATTCATTTAACAAATATTAAGCCACTGCTGTCATTTTTGACTGTTTGCATTCAGGAACACTGGCTCAGAACAACCACAAAAAACTAAGGGGGAAGATGAGTATGTAATTTCAGGGTGCCAGCAGCTATGCAGGTGATGGTCTGATGTAACAAGACTCATCTGGGGACAGGAGGCTGCCTAAGCACTGGTTCAACTGCAGAGACCAGACTCCATAAGGGAGAACTGCTGCTGAAAGAGGCAACCCAGTACTGCAAGGCTGATCACATGCAGAGATGCAATAGAACTGGTTTCTCACATTTTCACAACACCCACAACTGCTAAGCCAGGGCAATATCTGAGCAAAGAACCCAATAACTTCTGACCCTTTGTACTTCTGTTGAAGCCCAGCCAAGCAGTTTTTAAAAAATTCAAAACAACAAAGAAGTAATAGAGGGAATAGATAGCCAACGGTGGGGCAAAGAGGATGAGTAAACCTTTCTTTGCCCACAATAAAACTGTTTTCAGCAAGCTGCACTTGAGAGCACTGTAGTGAGTGCTGCTACGTGAGGATCCTGGGGAGAGGCAGCTCACACTGCAGCAGTGCTCCCTATGTGGGCGAGCAGGCTGAGTTTTTATCACTACTGGCTATTTTCTCCTTCCTCTAAGAGGCACAGCTGTTAACCAGATACATGAAGCAGGAAGTACTTCTACTTTCCTTTTCTAGTGCTTTGGGAACAGTTAATGAGAAGTCTGGGTCAGAGCTTATAAATAACATGAAACTTAAAGTAAGCTAACAAATTCCTGCAGGAGAGAGCTTTCAAGGGAATGAGTGCTGTGTTTCTTCTTTTTTGGCAAATAGTACAGTACACAGTTTGATTGCTGAACCAAAATACTCTGTGAGTTGCATGGCAATTCAAGCTCTGCCTCTTTTCATAAATGTCCTTCATGTGCTTTTCCCTTCTCCTCATCCTGGCTGCTAGGAAGGCGTGACTATGGCCCTCTGCATATCCCAGGGAACTGCTAAATAAGAAAGAGAATGACAATGTAAAAAAATAAGCCACTGGTACTTAAGTCTTAAATCAATATTAGAACAGGAAGCTTTAGTCTAGTGTATAGGTCAGGGTAGTATTTGCAATACAAACACTGGACAGCTTGGTTCATGGAGAGGGCTGGCTCAGAGAGCTCTGCTGCTCTGAGGAAAGCAGGATACAGCTGCTCTGTGCTGTAGATACAGCTCTGCTCCAGGCTGTTCCCCACAGAACACCAGAGAGACTATTTTACTGCTCCAAGACCATGATAGGGTAGAACAGGCCAGGTCTCATGCAAAGCTGGGGTTTGGACTGCACTCAGAGAAAAGAGGATTATCATTACTCCTGCTCTGAGACAAAAGCCACATGGACAGTAAGGCTCAAAAATATGTTCCTAGCAGCACTTAGGAAAACTTATCCAACTGGAAAATTGAGGCTCAGATTTATAAAAGGCATCTAAAACTAGAATTATAAAGTCTGCAATGTGACAGATAATTTTGATCCAAAAAACCCAAACAAACAAAAAGCCGAACTCTACACAAACAACAAATTCCTAGAAATCCACAGAACTTAAAAAGCAAGAGTGAAACTCTGTAAGCCATGGTACTTCTGTGGAATATTTGGTAGCACTGGGGCTAGTGCACACAGCAGCACCTTACTTTGTTGGGTACCCAGGTTCACCAGTGAATTGCAGAATATTCTGAAGCACATTGAAATCAAAGAGCCATTTATGAGAAGTTTTGAGTCATGTTTTACATGAGCTGACTTCAGAGAATGGCATTAGGCAGCTGTGCTGCTGAAGTCACTGCAAACCATTAGGTGCTGAGACTTTTGGAAACAGAATCTTCAGGCCTCAAACAAGCAAAATGCATACTTTAAAAGCACAAATACTGGCATGGAGGCTTTGACCTCACAGAAACTGTACTAGCCTGAAACTGGAGAACTGTATTCTCCCATTGACTTCAGCAAGTAAACCTGGACATAGCCAAGAACTTCTCCACCCAATCCATTTCCATCTGTAAATGAACATAATAAAATACTCTGAAAGCTGCATGCAAAACAGTTTTTTGATTTCTCAGTGGTTTAGAAAGACCAGTTACCATGGTTGGCTTACAGGGCAGACATACAAACATTTCTGTATGAACACAACACCTTTTTAGCCGTGCTATAGGTGTCTGTACCTTATCCTCACTGCAAATACACTGAAGAGTTGGTGCATAAGATGCACTGTTAAATCACTCTCTGTGATCTGGTTAAAAAGCCATAAGCAGGAAAACATCAAGCTGTGTAGCAAGCAAAAAGGACAATTGGTCTCATTACATCTGAAAACGAAGCATGAGGAAGATGAGCAAAATTGAAGAATCCTTTAAACACCAAGATTATTGTGCCACCATGTCATGTATTTACATGTGCCTTCTGGCCCCTCTGAAGTGTTTATGCCTTATGCCACAAGGGGACTTACTTTGGTACCTTTTATTTTAAAAACTGCCTAAGGATGCCCACACACAGCTCTACAATCCATGGTTTAAGAATTCTGGCAGACCCATCCCAGGATAATCTTAAGTGTGCAGTAGCTTGCACAGTGCCTGAAGAAACTCCACGCAGCACAGTCTGCTCCTTCCTGGGAAGACAAAACAAAACAAATCCCTATCTCTCATCAGCACTCTCTGACCAAGGACAGTATTTCTACATTTCCAAAGTGACTTTTCTTCCACATTTATTTGATTTTGCTTATTTGCATTGGTAGAAATCGACATTAAGAATATTAGAATGAAATATGGCATTGAGAATAAGAGGATGTGAACAACAGAAAGCTATTTCTGTAAATTATAATGACCATGCTACATTTAATCCCCTAACACATACAGTGTATTCTTTTTAGGAATTTTTGATCTGCATTTAGGGCCAGACATACAAGTATCTACTGAAAAGAATCTTTCTAGACAATTTCTTGGGGGAAAAACAAAAACAGAAGAGGAGAAAGTGAAGCATGGAAAACAGAGAAGCTAAAACTCAAAACCAGAGCTGTTTCACCAACTAACAAGCATAAGAAATTAATCCAAGTTAAGCTGCTACAGCAGACTGTAGGACTAAGTGTTTGATACATACCAGAGAACCTTGAAAGGGAAAAGGCATGTGAATAAAATATGATTCAATAAAATAATTCATGCTGAAATGACACGATTTTAATTATGTGCAACTTCAGCCCTGTGAATATGAAACAGGAAGCACCTCAGGCATTTAAGGCTCTGATGACAGAAGTTACAAATTTATGCAGTGATTTACTTTATGAAACATGAAGTTGGATGGAGTATTTGGAAAAAAAAAAAAAAAAAGAAAAAAACCATAACCAGCAAACCCAATCAAAACATAAAAACCAATACACAAGCAAAACCATAAATACAATATATTTAGATGTGGTCTTCATCAATAATCAGGACTACCAGTTTAAGAATAGCTGAAGTGACAGCATAAAGACACTTCCCTCAGATACCTGTGTTTTCCAGACAGCTATGGCATCAGTACAGGCACTGCAATAGTGCTGTCAAGACTGCAAAAGGAAATGTAACAGAAAGGCAGGCAAGAAAAAACAAAATATGTGAAAGTGCATATATGGATTTCAAAACAGTCTCATTCAGGACTAACCTGGGAACATAAGAGAGCTCATTCACTTGGGAGAAGGATGTATATCTGGATAAAGGCTCCAAAATAGTTCCCAAATCATTCAGGAAGAAAGTAAGAATGGTAAAACAATTACATATGGTGATGTTCACAAAGAAAACAGGAAATATAGTCCACTGGGGAGAAATACAGAAGACTACTAAAACAGGCAGCCTGTTGTGAATGCAAACATGAGATTAGAAGAGAAAGAAATTCAAAACTCCCCCACAACAGCTCTTACAAACCACAAAGCCCAGCAAACCAGCTAAGAAGCAAGCAGGCAACAACACACTATGTATCTGAATGAATCCTTTTAAAATCCTCTTTGCTTTGTAGCTCATTCTACACCCAAATGGTACAGGAAGGTTTTTTAAAGTAAATGTCTAGTGAAAGTTCAAGAAAAATTTAAGCAAAAAGGAAAGATCATGTAAATAGAAGTTAAAGGGTCACTGTTTTAGTAAAGCAGAGGGAAGCTAAAGCAAACAATTAGGTCTTTTGTGCTCAAACAATTGGCTGGATTAGTGCTTGAATGGACACAGAAATTTTACGTATCAAATAAACTGTATTGAGAGTTGGGGTATCAATTTACATAAGAAGATGACCAGAGATCAATGCAGGAGGGGGTACACAGCTGTGACATGACACACTGGCCAATTTTCAGAATCCCTGACATCTAGACAGGCCTTGACTTCGAGTGACACAGCTCTGCCTGTCCCAGCAGAGACATGCAGACAAGCAGCAAGATAAGAGCGCATGAAAATCTGAGCACAGGAAACCAAAGCTGGCCTTTCTCTGGCATTTTTTGAATATCTGAATCAGCAAATCTTTTTTTAAGTAGCTTTGGGCATAATCTTTGAAACACAGATTTTATCTTTTTTCTGGGCACAGGATGAAAGAAATAATCACTTAATGCACCATAAAGAAAGCAAAAGGAACAAGACATAAGGGAGAGCATACTGAATATAGTAAAAAGAGTAAGAATGCACAAGGTTAAAAACAAGGGGAGAAAAACCCTATGGTGGTAATGTGTGATTGGACAAAAGAACCCGAGTTAAACGAGGAAAGAAATCCCTACTGGTCACACATAGGGTCAGAAAAAATGCTGGAGAGAAATCTCAAGTACTCTGCTACTATGCTTAACAGAAGAAATGAGATCCTGCAAACTAAGCTTGAGAATTCTTAAATATGAAATTAGAGGAAATTATTCCAGCACACTGGATAAATACAGCAGGCTCTGCAACAGCCTGCTCAGCTCAGGCTGTTAAAGACACAGATTTTTGAGAAAAGACAATCAACTGATTCTGAGACTGCAAGGGGATTAATGCATCTGTGAATGAGTGTCACCAGTTCATCTTCTCAAACACCCACTGCTAGGTCTGCAAGGTTAGGAAAGAAGAGGGTTGTGTGACAGTAAATAAAGTCACAAAGGCCATCTGACTGCAGACTGAATGTATCAGACAGTCTCCTGAGAAGGCACTGACTGCTGCTGGAGAGAAGTAATCCCTGGTTCTTGCAAGTGAAGTTTTTAGCATGTATGTCTTCACTTTGTAACCTGTTCCAAAGACCTTCCTCACAACTGAGGCAAGTCAATATAAACCCTCTAGGATTTGATTCTTCCTGATGCTCAGGACACCACCTCAGATTCCTACAAGAAATTCTCCTTGCCTCAGGTGCGAGGGAGTTCTCCAGCCTTTATCTGAGAACAACCTCCCATCAGAACACCAACCTTCTCACAATTTTATTTTTCTCAAGTTTTCTAAACTTACTTTCATTTCAGGGCTGCTTCAGCTCTAGAGACAAAATACACAGAACTTCCCCTTTATATGAATCCTGCATTACCACCCACCTTTGATCCCCTTCCTCTCTCTACTTCTGCTATTATAATTTCACAGATTTTGCCAGGAGGATCACTTAAGCAGATCTCCAGTATAATGCAGGCACTAACTCTCACCCAGCTACCCCTGCTGAAACCCAAATACTTCAGTGAAATGAAAGCAAGAGATTAAATTGTACACTGCAGGAGACCCTGCAGCACAAGCTGCACTGGCAGAAAACTGGGCAAAAACACATGCAAATGATTCCAACAGGAAGCAACAGCTTCCACCGCGGAGAAAGTCAGTGAATGTTACCAATTTGGCATTAAAACCTCACTTCTTTCCAACATAGAATCTAAAAGTAGAACATGAAATATGTAAAAATGACTGATAATGTAATCTTCCCTTAGATGTCTATGCTATGTCTTAAGCAATGAATATTTTCTCTAGCCTTGACTAACTGCTGGTATTTAGGAGAGAATAAAAAATAAAATGCAAACAAAAACCACCACAGAACAACATGAACAAAAGAAAAAGCCCTCCCTTACTCACAGCAGAAATTATGCTAATATTTTATTATAATTACTGTTTTAATGCAGGTGATACAAATTTTGATTTAACATCTGATTTGCCTCTGAAACTTTCAAGTATAAACACAGTAGGCTTACAATTCAAGTCACAATGGTCCTACCATCTTTACAAGTACTGCTACAAATGCTTTACTGCCTTCCCAGATGGAGGGCTGGAACCTTATGGCAAGATGGAAATCACACAGTTGAATTCTCACACCACTGGGTTTGCACAGTTTTTTCATAGGCACAGACTGCTTCATAACAGCAGGAATGATCCAAGTGCACATCTCAGCAGAAGTCCAGGCAGGATTCCTATACTAACAAGCAAGGCTACACCCAGAGGATCAGCAATCTCCCTATTGTTCCACCTTATGAAAAATATCTTATCTCAGAAAAAAACAAAAGTGACGTAATGACAAAAATGTAGGAAATAGGCTAACAGCTCAGAAGGTTCTACTATAGGCAGCTGAGCCTGAGGTAGGCCTAGAAGGACAGTGACCACACTGATAATTAAAAAGGACACAGTTCTTGACTAAGCTGATTACAGACTTTAATAATATATGTACTTTGAAAATACAGAATAAGAGATTTCAGGCAGCTTCCAATGACCTCTTCATGACAATTTCTATCACAATCACACCAGTAGTGATTAGATTTTCACCTAGTTAATGGTCAGTGCCTTGTATGACATGAGTTTTGGACTACAGAAATTCATTTTCACTTGCTCGTTTGTCACTTTATATTGCGATCTCACAGTCCTGTTCCATTTGAAAGGATTTTAAAAAATATCCTCCAAAGAATTATTTATATTCATCTGTTCTCAGTTTATGAAATGAAATACACATTACAAAAAATAACATTACAAGTAATGACCTTGTCTGGCTGTAGTGCAGATGAGCCACGTGAAGGTCCTCAAACAGCATTAACACCATAAGTGAGCACAGAACCCAATGCTGGGACAGCCCCACAGCCTGGAACAAGGTACCCACTTAATCCAATGGCACCACTGAAACTTCCACTTCCAGACTGGGCAAATGGCATTGACCTTATAGCTGCTGTACCTGCTAACTGGTTCCAGAAAGTTCAGAAGAGAGGAACTCCCGAGGCATTTCCCCTGCCCCTCTCCTTTTTCACTCCGATTTTTAGGGATGTGCCAGCTGCTAATTAGTGTAAGGCAGAAATAGCCTTTAGTTGCTCTGATGTATCCCACCTTTCCCTGGGTAGCCTCTCCACAGCTCCTCAGTCAGACTAGGAAATCCCTGCAAACTTAAGGCAGGACCTTAACTTTAATATTGAAAACTCAGACTTCTTCCCCATACACAACGCAGAGCTTTTTATGCAAACGGTTACTGTCAACTGCAAAATATAATTTAGAGGAACATTCAAGCCACCACTTGTTTCCAAGAACCCCATGTCCTAAAGGCAAAGGGATGCATCCTTGGTGAAATGTCACCTCTCCTGCACTTCTCTTTGCTGTCCTGCTCCTTTCCCTCATAGTGCCTCCTGGCACTACAGTACCAAGCTCACTATGAAAAGCCCTGTTCTGTGACAGCAGATGAGGGATGAAATGGCACACAAAAAAATACACCATGTCTGATTTTAGCTTCCCTCTATTTCTCATGGAGTAATTTCAAAGGCAGCAAAGAAGTTGCAGTCTGCTCCCATTAAAATGCAGAACAGTTTCCCCAAACAACTTTATATTAGGAAAAGCACACACCACTGAAATCAGACAAAATACACATAAGCATTGTGATTAAGAGTGTTTTCAACAGTGCTGCACAAGTCCACAGTGACTCACCCAACCTCTATCCTATGGCAATACTATAAAAATCCAAAAGGCTGGCACACCAGCAATGGAAAATGAAGGTAAAAGACAAGGAGGGGATCTCCTATGACTTAGGGTGGTCAGTACTCACTGTGCAACAGCATCTACCCCAGCTGCTTTTCCTTAGAAGAACAAAAGCACAGCTGTGTAGGCAATGCTTGCTTTCTCAACAGCTAAATACCTCTTCCTGTGTCTACACGTGGTCCAGTGCCAAGAGATCAGATATCACCAGTACGAGGGAGAAATGAAACTAAAAGCACTACACACTCTTGTATCCCATCTCTTATAAGCTGTGAGCCATCATGTGACTCCAGCCTGTGAGGAATCTCAAAGCCCCCACCTGCAGCCAAAGGGGCACATGGGGCAGAAATCAAGTTTAACCACACCACAAAGAAAACAAGCAGGGGAGCTGTGAAGTTTTGAAAGAGTATGATCACTACTGTGATAAACAATATGACTTCTACTACTAAACAGATTTCCAGCCATAAGATCTCAAAATAATTAACTAAATATAACCTGAAGTGATGATAAGGTCAAGCTTGAACATGCCTTAAAAACTGGAGAAAGTTGAAAGTGTCCCTTGAAGTAAACAGACAATGCTGGGACAGGAGGGAAAGGAGCAATCAACACAATAAATGTATTTTAAAATCTGAATATTAAAAATTAGCTATGCTGCTGTCAGACACAGAGGTGCCTGTGTGAATTCACATGTACAGCACATCTTTCCCACATTAAGAATGCAGATAAATTGCCAATTTAAAATGGGCAGGCACTGCAGAGAGAACACAAGAGTCACTATCGTTGACTCGTGATGAAAGCCAGGAAAAATGCAAAGACTTCTTAATAAGACAAATCTAAATTATTTAAATAGCACTTAATGCTTCTACCATTTTATCCTTTACCCCACTTACACTCTCATTAATACAGTTACTTCCCAGGCACAATAGCTTTGTGACCAAGGCCATCTACTGGTGAGTGGGGTGTGTGAATTAATGGGAGGTTGGCCAGATTTAATTAGTGCTTACCAAGATTTAGGCACATGTTTTGAAATTGTGCCAGGCAGCTGTCAGGAATTATTAAATATGATCACAGTTTTGGATGAACAAATAAAAAATTAAGGCTTCCCTTCTCCACATGGACCTTAAGAACCATGATGTGCCCAGGGAGAAGAGTGTGGCACTTTGAAATTTCTTTTCAAATTCTGTAACACTTAACTGAGCATTATGATTTTGAGTAAGGTATTTGAGTGGCAGCACTGGAAATCCTCAGGCTACAAGACAATATTCTCTCCACCTTTGAGATGAAGTAAAGTTAATCCTTTACTTATCCTTTTTGCCATAAGAATTTCGGGCAACATTGATAGCACAGATAGGAACTAGTTTGAAGGAACTAAAATAATTTCTTATTGTTACATTTGGATGGCAACACAGAAACCAGAAGTTCTTGTTTTGTTTGAACAAATGACACAGAAGAAAAGTACTTGCACAAGAGAAAATGTGGATGCCATAAAATGACAAATGCCCATCCGTGGCCATCACTTCAGTCTGATTAATTGCTATGATGATCAGATTTATGACAGAGAATTTATGGATGGCAGGTAAAAGGAGTCAAACCTTCTACGTTTGTCCATTACAAGTTGGATTTGGGGCTGGTTTGTTAGGGTTTTTCTGGGGTGGGGTTGTATTTTTCCTTCTGAAGCCAGTAGAGTATAAATCCAGTTTAATTACATCAGTTTTATTCAGTGTGGGAGAATGCCATTTTCCAATACAGCAAGCTTGGTAATTTATATGCCTTTCTGATTTATTTATGGTGCAATAAATCCATGGGCAGTTCTGTGTCTGTTGGAGATTTACAGTCTTCAGGATAATTTTTAATTGAAAATCAGAAGTGGGGGAAAAAACCTCAAACCCCAATTGAACTGCTGCCCCCTTTGGCTCCAACCCACAAGACATAAACAACTTCAAAAGAACAAAACAGTGCATGCAAATTTCCAATCAGACCTTTTGCAGCAAAAGTGTGTTATCAACTAGTTGATAAGCTTTAGATGTTCCTCTCATTAAGTCATTGGATCAAAAGAGCTGAACTATGGAAAATTTAATTTATACCTTCAATTACAATTACTGTGAATCACAGTAATTACACTTTACACTTTCAAAACACTGCACTAATGTCTACAACCTGCCTTGGTAGAAATTTAGCTTTATATTTCAAGTTGATATAGGGGATGAAGAAACCTGTTATGATCTCCTGTTGATTTGCACAGAAAAGCCTCAAGCTACTTAGACCAGGATTCTCATCAGAAACCAGAGATAAAGTGACAATGAGGAAATTGTCCAGTTGCAACATCTAATTGTAAAAATTTGGTCATTTAACACAAATTTCAGAGGACTTCATTTAACTTCACTGTCAGGTCCTATTTCAAATTCATGTTTTCAACTGATTTTTCTTCCATAATTCTCTTAACTTGGAATTGCCTATATATTACTGAATTGAAAGGAATGTTTTTTTTTTTAATTTTCCAAAACATATCTGTTTGATCTATCTTCCCAGTGCAATGCTAAAAGCATTTTCTTTCTCCAATCCTGTAGCAAATATTAATAGAAGCTCTAACTTTCTTGACCTCAGATATATTCAAAAGCAAGATTACCTCAAAATGAACTGCTGAGGCTAGACAAGCTAAGAAGTCCATCTACCTCTATTTCATCTTGCATATTATTCAGTTATATACTGTACAGTCCCTAGGGAAAAAAAAAAGAAACACAAGAAAGTAACTCAGAAGGGTCATCAGTCATTGAAGTGTTGTTTATTTTCAAATAGTCCCATTTCTTCTCAGAATATAAGAAATTCACAATCCATTACACCTGCCTGAATGAAACTGTGTTGTCTAAATGCCTTGGATGAGCACTGGAACCAATTAAATTTCTACCAGTCTGTTCCAGGGAAAAGGCTTTGCTGTAATGCTGCAGCACAGTGCAAGCCTCAGAAAGAATTTCTGGAAAACATACATAGAAAATTCATCCTTCTTTTAGAGGAAAGGGCAGGGAGAGAAAAAAAGACTCCAAAAAGCCTGGTATTTGTTACATCAAAACAATTACAGTGGTACATAAAAAGGCTGTAGAAGGTATTTATTCTAATAGCCTTGGATGTTCAATCCGTGTAATAGTCCAGTCTGGTTTTGCTCCTTCTGTAAACTCCCTTTGGAATCTGAAAAAGGAAAGATAATAAGTGAAGAGTTTTAAAATTTACTTGACCTTAAGGAGCTACTAATATAACAAGAAATCATGAAGAAATATTTTACTTCAAACTTACTGCTGTAAAAGCTACTTAAACTTTAATGCTTAGGCCCCAAAATGGAAGACAAAAATTATTTCTAGAGTAAGAAACAAAATGCACTGACTTCAGAGTGTTTTGGTTCAGATCCCACAGACAGGATCAAGCAGCAACACTAAAGACCCTGATATCAAGAAAGCATTCTGTTTTCACAGCAGGAATATGAATAAAGATTTATGGGAGATCTTGATCTGTAAATAAAGGGTTTCATTTAATGGGATAGTAAGTGAAGGGAAATCATGTGCTCCATATATACTTGAAAATTTTAATCTTTCCTGAAGTGTAGTTTAAAAGGTAATGTATTTTCAGAACTACATCAGAGATCAAGTTAACAGTAGTACTGAGTCTCCCTTACATAAAGATGAGTCTGAGCTTCAAGCTGAATTCTCATGTTCTCAAATAACCTGCATGCCACGGACAAGAGCAGTATAATATCACTGCTTTGCAACCGTGTGCAAATCCACACCTGCCAACTGGGACTGGGAAGATACTTAGGCTTTAAGAGAAGGCTCTCAAGGTTAATGGAACCTCAGAAGCCTCCCAACTCTAACTAAGATGCTGAATTCAGCTAAGACATGGGTCCACAACAATCTATCCAGGCAAAAATACTGGTCTGTCTCCTCAGGAGTGTTACCTTTGTTTCAGAGCTCCTCATCACCTAGACTCCGTATTTTCAATTTCAAATGTGGGTGTAGAAATCCTTGATCATACTGCATTTATCACACAAAAATCCTCACTTCTCCCAGCTTCTGAGAATCTTATTTTCAATACATTTGGCCAAGAGTGTAGATATTTTCTGCACTGCTCTGACATCAGCACACCAACACAGACATTATTTATAAGCATTCCTATAAGTATCTTCCTAATGTGTGCTTTGAGGATGAGAAAACTTTTTCAGTGCTCCAAATTTCCTTACAGAGAAAGAGTTCCCATTAATGTCAACTCAGAAGCAAGGAAATAACATAATGACGTTAGGGGTATTTAAAAAATTTGGCCCTCAGATCAAAACTGGAAAGCTGGATGAGAATGAACTTCGATTAGAATCAAGGTAAATTAAAAACACCAGGTTCTGCAGTGGCACACTGGGAGTGCTTCAGAAGTGCCTACCCCACAGCTACCTCATGGACACAGGAAAAGGAAGGGACAAGCAAGCTTACTCATAGTTTGCTGTTAAAAGATGTTTCTTTTCTTTTGTGTTTTCATCTCCAAACACAATCTGGAAGACTTTGGCTTGACCTGGTACATCATCAGGTAGATTAGCACCATTCAGATACCAGAAGCACATCAGGATGCTAACAAACTTTCTCCCTGATGGAAATAAATCAAAACTTAAGTTAGATCTCATGTTTCTTGTCGGTCAAATACTTCTATTTGCTATCTGGCACATATTCTAGTGAGACCCTGGAAGCACAGCTGACTTCAACCATAAAGAACACAGGACAGAACCATGAGTGATAAAGCTATTTTATGCCCTACTCATGCTGTTTAGCAAGAGTAAAAATACACTCTGTCAAAAATTATGTATTTTACCCTGAGCATGGTGTGACAGGGTATATAATGAAACTGTAGAAACAAGGTTGGTTCCCACAAATTCCAAAGCTAATTACTGATACTACAGTAAGTAGAGTAGTATCAAACAGTAGTACTGATACAAATGTAAGTAGAGTAGTATCAAACATGGGAGCAATCTAAGAGGGGAAAAAGAAATTCCTATTTCCTAAACCAGGAAAAATGCTTACTGGGTCTGGCAACTTGAAATGCTCAACTGAAGACACAGGGTTACACCCACATATCATCTCCACTGTGCCTGACAGTGAACAAAGCACACAATGCTGGTATCCAACCAAGAGAAAAACTTGCTTGAGCTCATCACTAGCTTAAAAAAAACCCAAACCAATCAAGGAGTCCTGAACAAAGAGTATTTCATGACAGAAAGACTAAACCAGCAAAATTTATTTCATTAACCAGCCTTCATTATTCTTCTTGCAGGAGGCATTTTCATTGTTGAAGCAAACAGCTTTCAACATATATTAGAATAATTGTTTTTGAGTGGTTTCACATTGCTGAGGACTAATAATATAAAATTCTGTGCAAAACAAGAAGAATGAGCAAAACCCAAACAGAAGTCAAAACAGTACCATGATGCATTAACAATGATCTCTGTCTCTGGTGTAAAAGGAAATCAAGAAATTTTATATGGATGAATTACAAACGGAGAAACAAGGAATGAGGAACACTGAGTACATGAGTACTCAAAACCACATCTGCATGGAAAATGTCTGTTTAGTAGCAAAACCAGGAAATAAGAACTGCTTATTGCTGAAATGTTTTAGGATGCTAAACATACCATCATCATCATAGTAAATGCGAACATCTCCTTCTGTTGTGTACATGATTGCATCAATGTCAGCTGCTAAAGCATCCCTGTGGCTGTCAGGGAGCAAAGAAATCTTTTCCTTCAGCACCTGAAGTACCTAAATTCAGAAAAACTGGCACTTAGTTTTTCATTAGGAAATTTAAGTAACAATCTATTTCTACTGCAGTTAACAAAATGAGCTGTATTGCTAAAACATTTGTCTAACACATGTAACAGCTGAAGTGAAAAAGACTGGGAAGTTTGGGCACTCCTAAACCCTAATTCAGCAGCATTGAAGAAGGTCCATTTACTGCTCAAAAGAAATGAGAACCAAGCATCTTAAAAAATGTTTAGAAAAGGTACTGGTGAAACAGCAGCAGCAGCACAAACCATGTCAGCCCAGAACAGCCCAGGGAAACTTGCTCCCACAGTCACACTCTGCCCTCTCACCACTGAGCTCTTGCCATGTGCACGTTCCTAAGCTTTTATTCACAATTTTTAGCTCTCTTTCACAAATTCCTTTGAAAATCAGTTTCTTTACCGATGAGTTTATCTTTGCCATTTTGTGATCCACACTCCATTTAGAGAAAGTTTAAACACTTGCAAATCAGAACAGACTGCAAAATTGTTCCCCTGGTAATTAATGTCCTTAAGACACTCACATCCATATTATCTAAGTGTCCTATGATCCACACAGCTGTGTTAAGTAGAAAATGGTGGGGTGCAGAAACTGCACAGAGGTAGCACCTCAAACACCACATGAGAAAATCAAGTCACAAGGAAGGATGAAACTGCAGAACTTATTTTTAACTAATACACATTTTTTACCCTAACTTGATCTATCATTTTTGAATAACAAACAAATGCAGAGGTTACATGGAAGCAAGAGGCAATCTTCACAAGGAGACATTGGTTTCTAGTCTATTTTGCAGGTACAAAATTCACTGGCCAAAGAAATGACAAGGTGTGTGGGATCACAGCCCCATCTACTACATCCTTGGCTTACACGAAGTCTCTGCATCAATGTAAACCTGAAAATTTACAGTGACCAGAGCAAGTTCTTTCAAGAGGAAGCAGAGGAGATGCCCTTTCAAAACAACTGCAAGAAGCAAACTCACGTTTTATTGCTATCTCTGTTCAGAGAGAGGAGGCAAGACTGTTCAGAGGGGATGCACTAGAACAGCACCAGAGTTTTTGCTGCAAAGGCATGGGTGGCAATAGGACAGGCCACGCTGACATCCTGTAACAAGGCAGACATAGACCTGGAGTGTCTCCTCCACTTGACTCTGATGCATCTGCTACCTCCATGCCCTGGGAAGGCCAAGACAGCTTCAGCAATTAAAAATTCATAAAAACACAGAAAACACAGCACTGATGTTTAACCAGGTCAGTCATATCCCTGAGACCATGACACAGGATTGAGGCCTTCCAGCCAAAACCAGTAATCAGCTGTATGATCTGAGGGGGGTGGGAATGTATCAGTGCAGCAGGGATGAGCACAAACCAGTTTCTCTCTTCACAGGAAAGTGGTGCACAGACCGAGTCAGCTTCAGCCACCTGCCTACACCTGGAGACACACAATTCCACCTGCCATCCAGAGCCTGCTGCCTTTCCATCCTTCCTGCTAAACCAGCAATATTTCTGGCATTTGGTCCTTATGCTCAACAGCTAAAATATATTTTATTTTTGTTTTAAATACAATAACTTTGAATTAAGTTTCATGCCTTGAAATTAAATATAAAAAACCTGAAGTACAAAACATTTCCCACTCTATGTCACATTATGCTGTTTTTCCCAAATTAAACCAAACTGGCAGCTTGCAGATAATGACAGGCTGAATGCATCCATGTTAATTTATAACAGACAATCAGTGGCTGGAATAGGAGATGGAAAGCATTTACCTCTGCTGACACAAGCTCTTCCAGCAGGTCAAGTTTACGCTGAGACAGCAGCTTTGAAACAACAGAAAAGGCCTACCAAAATAAAACAGAAACAAAACCCAAACATGAACAAGTAACTCTACATTGGCTTATTTTTCAGACAAATCCATAAGTATATGACAAGCTACCCAAATATTCCGTGATTTAAGATTTCCATATTTGCAGATGGTATCACCATTGAAAGGTAATCTCGCCAGCATTACAAGAGTGATTTCATGAACTGATAAAAATATACGACTTCTTTTCAATCTCTTATTTAAAACATCCAAGTTTCCAATAGGTGAATTCATAGTTGTACAAAAGAAA
>VWYP01030531.1:601671-680854 GCA_013400435.1 Pycnonotus jocosus | reverse complement strand
AAAAAAAAGGCTTTGCAGTACTTTGTAGGTTGCTTTTACTCTTTTTGACAATTCAAACAGTCTGTGTCTTTCCTTGTAAATATTTTGCTTCCCTGCCCCACTTTTCCAACTCATCTTCTGGTTTCAGTCAAAACTGACACTGCAATTTACAATTTTTCTTTAGAAATTTACTTTAGTCTCTAGACTTCAGGAAGCTCAACTCTCCCCTCAATTTTGCAGGCATATTTACATACAATTATGCCTCTACATATTCAAGTAGTGCAGTTGTGAAGGACGGTGTAATTAGGACTCTACACCAAGTAAAAACAAACACCAAAACAAAACCCTTAAAAAAAAAAGGCCAAGGTAAAACAGGAGGTTCTGCATATGAGTCAAATCATTTGTTGGAGGTTGTGGGGTTTTTCCTCTCTTGAATTGATCCTAATCATTTTAACATTCTGTCCCCTGATGTGTTGTTTTGAGCTGGTTTGTTAGAAGGAAATATAAGAAAGTTTCCCAACAGATAACTCTGTAATTTTCATATGAGCAGCTTTGAGATACTTACCTCTTTGACACATTCTGTTGACAAAGCTTACTGCGCTCATAAATTTGGAGAAATAAATACATATACCAGCTCTATGGCTGTTTAAGCTTTATCATTTCAGGAAAACCTGCTGAGAGGAGACATGTTTCTCCCTAAAGCCTCTATAACATTTGGAAGCACCTTCCCTCACGCTGCTTTGGGGGGTGGCTTAACCAGTTAATTTTAACTGTGGAATCTGGGATAACAAGAAATTCCTGAAGAAAAGTACAGCTTTGCTTGTATCATTTGCCTCAAGGTGTGGTGCTTGGAGCCAGCAGTGGGGAACTCCATGTATTTTACACACAGGAGCACATGACTGCTACAATGGCCACACATAATAACATCAGGCTGGACATCAGGGGGGATTTCTTCATGGAAAGGGTTGTTTAAACATTGAAATGAGCTGCCCACGGAGGTGGTGGAGTGAAGGTGTTTAAGGAAAAGACTGGACATGGCACTGATGCCAGAAACTGGTTGACAAAGTGGTGTTTGGTCATAGGTTGGACTCAACGTACAACACAGACACGGAGCTCCTGGGGTGGGCCTAGCAGCAGGGACTGAGGGACTGGAGCATCTCTCCTACAGGAAAAGCTGATGAGACTGGAGTTGTTCAGCCTCAAGAAGAGATGGCTGAGAGGGATCTCATCAATGTGTAGAAATGTTTAAAGGAGGGGAGTGCCAAGAGTATGGACCAGGTTCTGCTTGGTGGTGTCATGCAACGGGACAGGAGGCAATGGGCAGAAAATGATGCACAGGAGTTCCACCTGAACACAAGGAAGGATTTCTTTACTGTCAGCATGACCGAGCACTGGAACAGAATGCCCAGAGGTTGTGGAGATATTCCAGATATTCCAGACCTGTCTGGACACAATCCAGTGCAGATATTCCAGACCTGTCTGGACACAATCCAGTGCCATGTGCTCTAGGACGGCCTTGCTGGAGCAGGGAGAATGGAGCAGATGACCCACTGTGCTCCATCCCTACCTCACCTGTTCTGCCAATCTGTGATTATCTCCTTAGTCTTCTCCAGCCTATCTGGTTCTATAATACCATGAAAATAACGGCGAGCCCCGGCAGCCCCTGTGGAGGCTCCGCAGGACCTTTCCCCTCAGGCCGCTCGCTCTCCTCACCCCGAGGCTCCAGGCCCGCTCACCTGCTTGGCCCCCCGCGTGAACTCCTCGATGCTGAATTCGTGGTCGAAGTAGAGGCGGATGAGCAGGTAGTAGAAGCGGGTGCGGAGCCAGGCGATGGGGCTGGTGATCCTCACTACCACTACACGCCGCTGAGGGCCCTCGGTCCCAGATCCGGCGCTGCTGGCGAACCGAACGCTGGGCAGGGGCGGACGGGTCCGGGCGGGGCCCGGCGGGCCCGGAGCGGCCNCGGCGAAACCTCTGCCGGGCCCGGGGAGGGCGCGTGTGGCGTGGGACGGTGACCAGGTCTGGGCTCCTCAGTACAAGAGAGACAAAGAGCTGCTGGAGAGCGTGCAGCGGAGGCCAGCAAGATGATGAAGGGCCTGGAGCATCTCTCTTCACGGGGAGAGACTGCGGGAGCCCGGCCTGTTCAGTCTGGAGAAGGTTGCGAGGGGATCTCATGAGTTCATGTAAATGCCTCACAGGCGGGTGCCAAGATCTCATGAATGCATATCAATGCCTCGGGTGCCATGGGGATGGGGCCAGACGCTTCTCAGTGGTGCTCACTGACAGGACAAGGAGTAATGGCCGTAAACTAAAACACAGTGAGTTCCACCTCAGCTTGAGGAAGAACTGCTTTATGTGGAGGGTGGCAGAGCACGGGAACAGGCTGCCCAGGGAAGTCATGGAGTCTCCCTCTCTGGAGACATTCAAACCCCACCTGGACCTGCTCCTGTGTCACCTGCTCCAGGTGACCCTGACGCGGCAGGGGTTGGACTCGATGCCCTCCAGAGATCCCTTCCAACCCTGACAATTCTGTGATCCGCGGGCTCCGGGCCCTTGCCCCTGCGGGAGAGGCAGGAACGCTTCTGCGCGGGCTGTTCTTTCCGGGGGAAGCGGCGCGGCGGGCGCGGTGCCCCGGCCATGGAGCGGCGGGAGCGGGCGGCGGTGGCCGTGGAGCGGCTGGAGCGGGTGACGCGGGAGCGCTTCCTGCGGGACATCTACCCGCGGGTACGGGGCGCTCGGAGCGGGGCCCGCCGGAGCGGGTGGGGCTCCACGGGGACGCAGGGCTGGGCAGGAGGTGTCCGGGGACCCCTCCTCAGCGGGCAGGCAAAGCTCAGGGTTTGGCTTTGTGTATTCCCGGAAAGGTGCCCTGATCCACTGAGGTGAATGGGGATTTAGGAGCAAGGAGCTTCTATAGGCAGATCCTGTCTGAGCTGCTGGCGAGTTCCGACATATGATCTCTGTAAGAGTCCATTTCTCTTGGCATTGGTTAATAAGTGTGATCGTTAGTTTTGTTGTTTTGTCATCTCTTGTTTTATTCCCCTCATCCTCCGAGGTGCCAATTAAAAGAAAAAGTGCCTTTCTAATTTTTGTGTGTGGGCTGGATCCAACCTGTTCGTGATTGTGAGCAACAAGGAACCTCTATATAGGTGGAAAAAGCTTCTCTCATGAGAACATAACAGCATTGCCACAGCTCACAGTCTGCACCTTAACTATGTGGGCTTTTATGTTTTGTGCTAAGCCTTGGCTAGAAAGATTAAATCTGTTCCTTCATCTGGCTGGATTCCTCAATGGCCCCAGTACAAAGTGTGGGCTGTAATTGTCTTGCCTCTCTGTATCCTTCCTTACCCAAATAGGAAAGAACACGTGGTTAATAGAGAAACAGTTCCATAATTTACTGCATTTTGTTTCAACATTCAGCATTTGATTTACATTGCTTGTGAACAGATTAGTTGTGACCTTGTGTAGTGGGTTCTGGCATTCAACTGACTTGTTTGCTTGGATCTAATTTGAAAAAGCCACTGGGGTTTTTTTTCTTTTCTTTTCTTTTCTTTTCTTTTCTTTTCTTTTCTTTTCTTTTCTTTTCTTTTCTTTTCTTTTCTTTTCTTTTCTTTTCTTTTCTTTTCCTTTCTTTTCTTTTCCTTTCCTTTTTTTTTTTTTCCCTTTTTTTTTTCCTGTTGGGTTCTGTGATCATTCACCATTGAATTTTCATTGTTGTTGTTCCTTAGAGAAAGCCAGTAGTGCTGACAGGACTGGAACTGGGCCCTTGCACCACCAAATGGACAGTAGATTACTTGAGCCAAGCTGAAGGATCTAAAGAAGTAAAGATTCATGTTTCTACAGTGCCACAGATGGACTTCCTCAGTAAGAACTTTGTGTATAGGTACTTCACTCCAAGGCCTCTCGTATTTTAAAGTCATGTGCTTGTAACTTCCAGACATTCCGTGCATCTGTTTGAAGCTGGGGGTGGGAATGGAAGGTAGTTTGTGAAAACATTACATTATGTATCAAAGGGTTGTCGTCGATTTCTCCCTCTTCTAATAATTCTACACCCTGAATAAATACAATGAGGGTGAAATGAGGGGCCAAACAACACCTTAAAAGAAGTGTCATGAAGAACTGTTGTAAAGGTATTTTGTCAGAGCACTCTTGTAGGAAATTTGAGCCTGGCACTTGCAGCTGTTAATTAAAAACAAACCAAAGCACCCTTGATATCTGCACTCGATGACCTGGTATTTTGTCCTAGTTATATGGTGCATTCTCAGTGTTACTGAATGGTGATAATTTCTGACTCACTGTGTGTCTGACACACTTTGAGTGCTGGTGTGTGTGTGCCAGCTGTGGTATTGCACTCCAGAAAGGGTATAACTAATTAAAACCAAGCTCCTCTCAAAGTTAGCACACACAGCTTTCAGAATGTTCAGACCACTGGATACCACACATTTCACCAGCTCTTTGATCTTGATGTGGGCCACAAAAAACCTTGATCTCCTCTGGGCTTCTCTTATGTAACTGCCAGAATGTTTCTTCAAAGTTCATCTAATCTCAGTCATTGTGTTTTCCTTCAAGGGTAAACGCCTTTATTTTGGCAGTCCCTTGTTTTCCCCGAGTGGGAACAGGATGTGCTCAGTCTGTTAAACTTCTAAGCAGGTGGGAGTGTGTGCTGTAGGTGTAAACAAGCTACAGGTCTCTGAGTTGTTCAGGGGATAAACACGATTTATAATCATGATGCATTCTGCTCCCTGCATAATGAACTTTGGAATCTCTGAAATTAGGTTGTACTTGACTAACTTTGCCTTATCTCCATACTTCATTTTCCTTGCTCTGTTTTGGGGTTTTTTTAGCATCTCTTGCTGTGAGTTCACATGCAGTTGTTCTGGAGCAGTTTAGTTTTAGCAGGTTTGTAGGCAGCCATATGGACTCTGATGCTCTGATGGTGTTTCATTATAGCAAGTGTCAGGACTTGCACGTACTCCACTTGAAATTCAGAAAGCTTTGACCTTTTCCACAGCAAGCCCCCCATTCTCATCTGAAGAGACAATAAAACTAGAAACAAACTAGAAACTCTGAGGACTTAACAAGCAGTTCCATTAGTTTAAACTGATGAACATTAGTAGTACTGCAGTTCTGTTGTAAGTTGCATGCTCCTACCCCTGTTTTTGTGTTGGTTCTGGAACCCATTCAGCCAAGTTGTGACGTGCTGCAGAAATCTGAATGTTTTTCTGCTGTTTTAGCTTTGTAAGCAGGTTCATGGAGAGGTCAGATGAGTGCCAGTGCTACTGTAGGGGGGGAGATGGGGGGATTAGGGCAGATAGCAAGGGCAGAGCTGTGGTAGCACCAGAGTGCATCAGTTTAAGCTGTAGCAGAGCTGTGCTCTCACTTTCTTCAGCAGCAAATGTAAGTGGACATGATAGAACAGTTTGGCTGAAGTCAGAGCATTGTGTTTTGTTTGGTTTTCCATTGACTTTAGTGGGTTTTGTATTTGCCTATTCCAAACAGGCCTAAAATGTTTAGAGAATTGGTTTAAGTACTGTCAGATGCAGGTTTACATTCTAGTAAAAAAGACAACAGGATCAAGAAAAATTTTGCTTGAGAATGGTTTCTTCTTACCCCTGGGTACTTGGTGGTTGCTCTAAATGTGATGTTTACATGCAATAATTCACTATCCAGTGACACTTAGTGTGAGATGGTGAGCTGCATGAATGTAACATTGAATTCATAATAATGAATACATGTCCTGTTGCTGATTGTGCTTGGTTTGCCATTCAGCTGTCAACCAATGCCAAAATCTGTAATCTGTATGAAAAGATTACGTTATGTAGATAAATATGTAACACTCTGACTTCAGAGGAACCAGCTCTAATGCCTAGTGACTCTTCTTGAATCTTTTGAAGTTGTCTTTAGTAAATTTAAGGAAAACTGCAAAGAAACATTTGAAAATGTCAAGATTCATGTGTTTTGTATCAAAACTCCTGTGTTTTGTGGAGCTGAGAAAGCATTTATTTTTTAAAAATCCATATAACTGAAATAAATTTTATAAATGCACAAATGAAGGTAGTTCTCTTTGTTCCTGCACAAATTCATAGCAGAAAATGCATGGATAGAAACAGGGAAGGTGTGCATCTGGATCTCCAGCTTCAGCTGCTACAGGATTCTGTTTGGATAGATATTGGAACAATTCACTAAAGCAGAGAAGTTTCTAAGTGCAGGATTTCTGTCTTGGGAGAACTCTTCAGACATCTGCTGCAAACATTGATTAGTCACCATGTTAAGTTAAAAAACTAAGAGAGCAGCCTATTGCATCTTCCATTATACTTGATATGGTAAGGGAGCTTATTATAAATCATGTGTTCTTACACTGATTCATGGTATAAATTCAAATATTTATGTTTCAGAACTCTGCCTTTTGATGTATTTGTACGAAGAGCAGCTGAAGTCAAGCACAAGGAGTACTTTCTTACTGAGGTAATTTCCTTAGTGTCACAGTTTCTTCTGTTGGTTATTTTGCTGGTATATGGAGAGAAAAGTGATGAATTTTAATTTAAAGTCTTACTTCAGTAAAAGAGTTGATCTTCAATTTTTCTTGTGGCTTGATGCCAAAGGAAAAAAATGAGAGAAGTAATTCTTCTCAGAAGCGTTTTTGTATTTGTACCATGTGGTTAACTTCAGTCATCCTGGTTCTCTTAACAAAAACTGCTTACATGACAAAAAAAAAATCCAACATAGCATTTAGAAAGCAAATCTTGCTCTAGAATAACAACCATATCATCTGTGTTTTGCAAGAAAATGTCATGAAGATATTTTAGAACTTGATGACTACCAAAATACAAAACCAGATATATTGTAACATAGTTTGGGAGTAGCAAATGTGTGGTTATCTTTACATATCAGTGCTTGGGCTAGGGGTTTTTCAGATAACTCTGATTGGGAAGCAAATAGTTTTGAATGTAGACGTGCTTTTTACCTTTTATGCTGCCTAAAATGCTGTAAGTTTTGAAGCTAATCAAAATATTTTTCTGCATCAGTATACTGAATATCTTAAATGATAATCTGCATTTGCTTTGAGTGTGTTCAGTTGACCAGTCTCCCCACACTTTACTCTTCTCCTTTCAGGTAACTTATTTTGCACATTTCTCAAAATGAGCTGCAGGGATCAGTAAAAGGAGATATAACAAAGTAGCTGAATTTGTAGATGCCTTTTATTTGTACCATATTTTAATGAAACTCTGCATTAGATAAATAAGAAAATACAGGTTTTTGTTTAAGTGTTTTAGTAATTCTTATTAAAAACCCCCAAACAATTCTCTTTTTGTGTTCTCTTCAGGATGAAAAGTACTATTTGCGATCAGTGGGTGCAGATGTTAGGAAGGTAAGTTACTGGAGATTACAGTTCTTACATTGTAAAGTTGCAGTTTAGAAATATTTTTAAAATCCTGTTCTCATACAACTTACTTAGGATCACGTGGTTTGTGAATCTGACTGCATTTAGGTCAGAGTACTTCAATGTGTCTAAAACAGTTGCTGTTGCATGGGTGCTTAGCTGATAACTGAAGAGTATATTGCTAAATTCCCTTTCTTTAGCTTTTGTTGTAAACTCATAAAAGGATTTATGCTGATCTCTTGCTCCTTCAGTGGGATTCCTAGCAGCTATGGTTAAGAGCAGCTCTCTGGCTGTTCTTATTAATGGCATTGAGCGAGTCAGTGCTGAAAAGCATTGTTGATTTCAGGTGTTTTGCCAAGTTCTAACCCTGTTTCATATGATTGGAAATGATTGTGAAATGCTCCCCCATTTAAATGTGCTTAGATGGTTCTCTAAGAGTTATGCCCTTTCCATTTCAGGATATTGCAGATATCAGGAAGCAGTTTCCTGTTTTAGCAGAAGATGTTCATATTCCAGAGTATTTTGAGAAGGAACAGTTTTTCTCTAGTGTCTTCCGCATCAGCTCAGCTGGATTACAGTTATGGACACATTATGATGTAAGTAATACATGGGTTTAGCATAAAATGTTGCAGATGGCATTATAGAGTTGAGGTAATAAGGTGCAAATCTCTGTCAAAGATTAGAGAATAGTAACAAACTTCACATATTTTGAAATAGTGAAATGAACCACATTCAGTGGTATGGTGAATTTTAAATGTTGCATTGCTTAATATCTTAACTGGGTTTGTGTCTAATTACAGATTTGTAAGATTAAAGGATGTTTTATTTTGTTTCCCCTTTTTAAACTGTTTTGAGTTTCAGCTGAAACTCTGAAACACAATAACTTTCAACATTTTTGTTTTCAACATTACTTTCCTTTTTTTTTTTTTTTACTCTAATGGGCAGAGTAGGATAAATTCTAGTTGTACAATACACTGCCAACTGTGTAATGATTGTAGTGGTTTCTGGCTACAATGCAATAGATTCCAAATAAGTTTGTTGTCTAACATTGTGCAGTGAGTTCTGAATAAATGTATTTATAAAATGATTCTTAACATGTGAAGGTTTTATTTATTCTCTTTTTTAAGCTAATGATTAGTCGAAGTCTGCATATTTATTCACTCAACTTTTGGTTGACATCTCTATTGTTACATTCATCCCAGGTAATGGACAACTTCTTAATCCAAGTCACAGGAAAAAAACGAGTTGTTTTGTACAGTCCTCGAGATGCACCATATTTATATTTATCAGGTATGCATGTCATAGGTATCTAGGCCAGAGTTTGGTGATCTTAGCTTTTCTTACACTTAGCTCACAAGTGTTGCACTGTAGAAAATAATCACTAACAGATGACTTGGTATAAAAGAAATCATTTGTTCCTTTAACTCTGGTTCGGTGTGCTTTAGTCAAAGCTAAGAACAGCAGCTTTGCCTGATTATTTTCAACACTTAACTGAAGGAGTAAAATGTTCTGTCTGGGTTCAAAATGGTTTTTTAAATGTCAGGAAAAGTGGTTTTCTGTGTTAATAAGGTTGCAGTTACAGAACAAATACAGACAACAGGAGAACATCTCTTCAGTAAATGAGAGGTGCCATCAGGTTTCCCTGGTTTTGAAAAATAAACCAGTACTAAATTTGATTCAAGAACTGCCATTTCCAGCAATATGACAATGCTTGGTTACTATTGGAAGAGTGGGAATATTTACTCACTGAAATTTTCCTAGGTACTAAATCAGAGGTGCTGGATGTGGATAACCCAGACTTGGAGAAATATCCCCTTTTTGTGAAAGCCAAGCGCTATCAATGTGTTTTGGAAGCAGGAGATGTGTTATTTATTCCAGGTAAGTAGCAAATAGTTCCTGGCCATGACACGGTATTAAACTGTCTTGTTTCTAATTTATGATTTTTGGAGATGGTAAGAGGTTACTAAAGCATTTCTCTGTTACAAGTAGGAGCAGTGAAAGATGTTGGCAAAATTAATTTACTTCTTCCAACTGGACAATTAACCTGCAAAACAGTATTATTATATCTACCTACAAATCTTATTTTCCCTTAAGTGTACACTGTATGCTCCTGAATTTGTGTCTCAATAGATTAATACTATAAACTTACCTTCTGAAATCTGAAATTACTTCAGTGACCTGAGTTTTTTAATGACAGAATTTGAGTGAAATACCATTTCTGTTCTTCTGTAGCTCTGGCACTTAAGCACTGTGAGGCACATGGTCTGATGAGAATTATGGATGGTAGAGTTATTGGACCTTCTAAAGATTAATAATCATCTTTGGGGAATGGAAAGACAAGTCCTAATAATTTTTCTGCACATGCAGAAAGCTGCTTCCTGGGCTGACATGACAAATCCTGGTAGTCAGGGAAAGGCATTTCAATTACTCCTTTTGAACTATTCCTCCTTGTTACTGATTTTATTTTAACTCATCATGGGCTTGCAGCAGATACAAGCTATCCTGTCACTTTTACATTATCTGGGCAATATAAACAGGTCAGTAAACAAGAAGGTAATAGGTTTTTAGGAAGTTATTTTATAATAGTTTCTTAGCCTTGGACTTGCTACTTAATTTTGAACTTAGTTTTATGTTTCTTCCTAAATAAAGTTTTGGTTACAGTTAGATAGTTGGATGTCACACTGCTGCTGATGTCAGCATCCCTGTTTTCTGTTTACAAAGTCCAGATACTTGTTTGTCTTTGCCAGTGGGTGAGCAGAGTCAAACCTGAGACACACTCAGCTCTTTTAAGACTGAGTGGGGAGTATAGGGATTTTTGAATCCAGAGAATGGTGTTTTGTCAGCATCCTGCAGTCCATATCACTTAAAAAAAAAGGTGGGGGGGGATTTTTTTTGAGCAAATGTGTGTGGTTATTATGAAGAAGGGAGAAACAGCCCCTCTTCCTAATCTGAAAGAAACGTCATGCTGATTTTGCAGAATAAACTTTTTTATGTCTTCAGCACCTATAGGCAAGTAAGATGCAATAAACACAGCATTCAGACTTCTAGCTTAAAATTCAAATATCTCAAATACATAATATTAAACTGATTCTTTAAATGCTTCAGCAATTGTTACTTTTATGAGAAGTTATGGATCAGCATAAATGCCTTGAAAAACTTCTCAAATTTGTTACAATGCAATATATTCATATGGATATTTATAAATAAACAAAAATACAATAGTTGTTGCTTTTCCTCAACTAGATTTAGTTTGAGCAATTCTGACACTTGCTTGGAGTCACATGGAAATTTTGGACAGAAAATTTTATTTTAGACACTGTTCCTTCTACAGCTTTGTGGTTCCATAATGTTATTTCTGAGGAATTTGGAGTGGCACTGAATGTCTTTTGGAAACACCTTCCTGCTGAGTCTTATGATAAGACTGACACTTATGGAAATAAAGATCCCATGGCAGCCTCTAGAGCTATACAGATCTTGGACAGAGCCTTGAAAACACTTGAAGAACTACCTGAGGAATATAGGGATTTTTATGCTCGGAGAATGGTGTTACGTATCCAAGAAAAGGCCTATAGGAATGATTATGGATAAAATAACACGTTGTAATTCTGCAAGGTCCCCTGCAAGTAGAAAATTGTATGTTAGTATGACAACTGTCCACATGTACTGACATACACTTTCTGTGAGACCAATAAAAACTGTCAATAAACATTCATCTATAACAAAGTTGATATTTTAGATTTTCTTTCTGGTTTTTCATGTGCAGTGAGGTCACAGTCTGCTTGATCTGGAGATGGTCTCTTTCCTACAATGAGACAGACATTTGCAGTGCCTCCACTTACAGCTGTACTTTTTTGGAATGTTCTACCTAAATTTTTCTGAACAAAAGTTTTGGTATGTGGGCTGACAGCATGTATGCCTAGAAGTAACTGCACATCTTTGTGAATGCAACCTCATTAAATTTTAGGAAAGCCACAGTGGTTTCTGAGGAGGTCCAAGCAAGCCATTGGTGGGAGCTGTAATGGTCACAGTTTCTTTTTAAGTAATAACTTGGCAATTAGTATAGGGAGTTTCTTCTCCCCCTTGTAGTGAGACAGAGTGGGTATGGGGAAAAAAAGCAAAACCCAGCCATGCCAGGTTACACTTAGAATTGTGCAGCAGCTTGACTGCAAGGTAAATGATTTACCCTTTTCCTAGCTCAATAATGTGGTACTAGGTGGGATATCTATCTTTTTTTGTCACTGCCCCAATGCAGTCAAGACAGCATTGCTGTTCCTGCAGCTGTGACACACTTGCCACTAATGTGCCCACAAATCCATCCAGATACAGTCCTAGGATCTGCAATGGAGTTCATAGTTGTGGAGTAGACACAGAATCTGTTGGGAGCTGTACTGGATGTGCTCTTTGTTACCGTATGAAAGGGGGTTTGCACAACACCTTTTGGGATGGAGCCTGTTGTTTAGGCATTGTAGGTCACTTTTTCAGCAGATTGTCGAGCTTACAAAAGCCCTGTGAAATAAAGGTGGGGATCTGACTGAAAAGTCATTGACTCTTTGAAACTCCCCTGATGTTATTACTTGTGCTGTTTGGGGAATGCAGCTTTTATCTGACTTAGGTCAGTCTGTTACTTCTAGCAATGTTTTTTGAGAATTGTAACTTGTCAAAAGCTCTTAGACCAAATAAATGTGTAGCGTTAAAAAAAATGCTGGAAAAAAAGCTTTCTTCAGCAGAGCAGGAGCTTGAACACTGTGCAGATTATTCTTCTAAACCTGTTCCTCTTGGCAGTTCAACACAGTGAAAATAGTCTGGTACCATGTGAATGGGCACCCAGCCACCTCAATGAATAAGCATGAATGGAACCAGCCAAGCGATTCTGACGGGCATCATTGTATGTTCTGAGGGTAGAATTTAAATTTGGGATCACAAATAGGTCTCCCAAAATTTTGTTCAGAAAGGAACAAGGATTGCTTGTGCATACTGCTGAGACAGAATCTTTCTGCCCATTAGGCTGGGGTGACCTCTTGGCTTTGTTGGACTGGTAATGTCAAGGGCCCAGCCTGAATTGCAGAGGTGAACAGAGCATATTCTTTGTGTGTTAGGACTGAATGGAGAGGTTCAGAGAGCCTGCAGGGCTCAACAAAGCTGTGTTCCAGCACTGTGCCTGCACAGCCATCACTTTAAACTGTAACTGCCAGCAGCTTCTCAAGATACTGGTGCAGAGAAGTACTGTGCTGATGCCTCCTTCTGCCATTCCTTGGATCTCCATTCACAAAAGGGAGGTGCTAACTTAGTTACTTAACTAAGGTATTCTTAGGCCCCCTCAACACTCTAGTGTAAATTTTATTTTCATGCTGCCAACTTTAAAATGAAGCCTTTATTTAACTTTGAAAGGGTCTCTTCAATTTGTTATTTGGTAACTTCTCTACAACAGTTGTTCTGAAATGCTATAAAAGAATAATACGAGCATTTAAAAATATATTTTATTACTTTGGATGCAATCTGACTAGTGATAAAAATCTTGAAGTTATTATGTTAAAAAAAAAAAAAAAGTTACTTAGTGCTTTGTAACCACTGTGCAACATAGTGTGAAGCAGGCAATAAAGTGATAAATGCATGGTGAAAGCATTAAAGGAAAAACTTTCAGATAAGAGATTAGTAGGCATACTTAAAAATCCATTACTGAAACCACACAAAAAATTAGAGCCACTGACATTTTGTGGAGGTTTGTCTTTTAGAGGTCCTGCCACAATAAAACAGAGGAAGATGTGTAAACAGGTGTTAGAAAAATAAACACTGACCATCTTAAGCATTCAAAGCAGCCACTTCAAACAGTGTATTCATAGGAGTTGGGCGATGCAGACTGCCCAGGACTGAAAGATGAGTTGACAGTTACATTAAGACAATGTCTGAAATCAGAAGTTTAAACTTGGCTTACCCCAAACCTTGAATTACTCTAAAAACATTGGTGACTGAGGCATCTAAAATGGAAATTCATTGCAAGTCAACACCTGGACAGAATTATTTATTCTTAGCCATATGAAATATAAAGGATCACAAATTATTTCAGATTTTTTTTTAAATGTGCTTGCTGTGGAAACATTCAAATGAAAAAACTGATGTCAAAATATTATTCTTGTCAAACTATTAAACATTTAGTTAAAAATCTGCCTGTTGTGTTTGTGCTGACAATTTGATGTACTTAGAACATGTTCCTCTCCAGTAGCTACACAGGGTCTAGGTTAAGTGTCAAGTTAAACGCCTAATGAGATAGTTTGACTTGATCATAAAAGACCAGAAATACATTAGTAATTTTTTTAAATATGCAGGATGAAACTATTTGTCTCATTCACACTGTTGGTTTCACAAGACTGACTTGACTAAGACAAGAATGAATTTAGCGCAGTAGAGGTGCTGTTACATATGATGTGATTGCAATATGCATTACTTCACAATTTCTCTATACCCTTGATTCTTTTTTCCTCTCACCAAAATGTATCTTCCCAAAGCTGATACCTTCTTGCAACTGATACAGGTATTGAAGATGCAGGTTCTGAGACAGTAGCTTTTACAAGGGATTTTCTAAGTTGGTATCATTCAGTAAGAAAAGATTCTGGTGTTATTTGAAGGACAGATGAAGTTTTACGTTTTCTTAAACAGTTACCCAAGTTTGCAGTAAAGCTGTACATTAAGGTTTCCTATTTTACTTTGGAACCCTACAGTGGGAATAGATTCTGAGCTCTGTATGTAGGAATTTCTGGGAGCAACAATCTCTCTTAAGCTGTGATTCCTGAGAGCAACAAGAGCAGCTGACTTTGTTTCCAACTGTTCAGGTCTGTTCCTTGTTGCAGATTGAAGCCATTAAAAGAACTGCTCAACCATGTCAAACACGCAGCTCCACGTGCAGTGCCACGTTCATACAAAAATGCTCAGAAGCTGTAGCTTGCAGTAATAACACAGATCATAGCAATGGACAATTTCTGCTGTGAAAACATTTATACTTCAGCTGTCAAGCAGGACATGAATTGCTCTCTTCCACTTCCACCACAAAACCCTAATGTATTTCTCACGATGGGGAATGGGAAAGAAGAGCTGAGCACATGGTGTGTAAGGGATATAACAGCTCTGTCTGACACCCAGGCTTAGGAGTATTGCTCAGAGCATAAACTCTGGTGTGGGAGAAGAGCCTTGTCCTGCCCTTCAGCACTGCTCTGTCTCCTGACTGTTTTTTATGTCTTGCAGCAGTGCTTTCTTTAGAAACAACTCAGCTCTGAAGTGCCAAGACTAACAAAAGAAACTAGCAATCATGATTGAAAGTGCTCTCTGAGAGCTTACTGAAAGAAAGAAAATTTATACTGAACCTTGAAGTAATGGCACTCCATTTCTTTTCAAGTACATAAGGTGTTTATACACATGAATTAAAACCAGATAATTTATTTTTCCCTTTTTGATTACCAGTTGCTTTTCTGGTCATTTGCTTAAGTAGAATTTGACACTTCTTGGGTCACTTGGAAACATGTAATCAAGCCCTAATGACAGGAAATGACAAAGCCATTATTACCTTATAACCCACACTACACTATACCCAAAATGCCTGCCTGTATCAGTCTTGCATGGTTTCCACGGTGATGTGGAACAGCTAATCCAGTGCAAGTGGGGGTTTTTGTCAGCAGGAGGAGTGAATTACGCTGTTAATACCGACAGAATGAAGTTAGTGAGGAACAGCATGTCTGGCACTGGAAGAGGCGGTGCCTGTCTGATACATAGGTGTTAGATGATCTTGCATTACTGGCTTAATGACTTCATGTTACTTTATTCCAGTTAAAAACAGTCACCCTGCATCTGAACAGAGTTAAGAGATCAACAACACCAACAGAATGCCAGCTTTGGTCTTAGGTTCTCCATCTGCAATATTCAAATGTATCTAAATTTTCATCAGGTTATGATCATTAGAAGTTAAACTTTTTTATTTAATCTACCATCCTTAAAAAATGAAATGAGATTTCAATACAAGATTTGTGAAGTATTATACTCACATCAAAGTGGTTTCACCCATTAGAAATAGTTTATTTTCTACATAGTTTGCAAAATTTATTTTTAGCATGCATTGTAGTGAATGACAGAGGCACATTCCAACAGAGTACTACAGCTGTTTAAAGAATGAAAAACAACCAGTCAGTTTTCCCTCCACAACACGAGGTCTCATAACAAGATTAGTTTTACAACAAAGTGCCTATTCTTCAAAGTAATGCAGCAACACTTGAGCCCATTTAACAGTTATTGTAGGCAGCCTCCATCAAACAGGTTAGTAGTATTTTCATAGGACAGCCATCCAGAAACTTTTGAATACAATGTCAATATTTTAATAGCTATTTCCAAAAGCTTGCAACAATGTAGTCCTGTTGTTTTGGCAGGCACAGAATCGTTTAGAAATTGGTCTCTGATCTGCAGTGCTATTGGATTGGGCAAGTGTTAGCACACCCAACTTAGCCTAGTCAGCCTGAAACTGAGGGAGCAAAATCAATAGAATATTCTGGGGGTTTTGCTGGTTTACTTTTTAAATTTTTATTTTATAAGTGGATGGTTAAATATATTTCAAGCTATTTGCAGGGTTTCTATTAAAACCACTTCTTTAGGTGACTCGTATTTCCTTTACAGGAAAAAATCCTCACGTATGCTGCAAATGTTATCAAAAGGACCAAAAAGGGGAAAAATGTTCCTTGAAACACATTAAAAAGTTTTTACAAGCCTATTAAGATTGCAATCAACAAATAGGATTGAACAAAATCTCCAAGAAACAGCCAAAAATAAAAAAGCAGATGGAACTAAATTTCAGGCTTTTTAGAGCTTGTTTGCATGTTGCACTTTTCTCCATCAATTAAAATAGATTTCTTTTGATGAACAAGGTACATTAATCTAATTATTAGTGATAGAGTTCTCTTTCAAATGGTCAGGTGCATACTGTATGCATAATCCCTTCTATCACCCTTAGTATTTTGAGAGTTAAGAAAATTTTCTTAGGAGTACAACACACTTTTCTCATTGTTCGGTGATCACTGATGTGCACAATTTCTGCCCAAAAGTTGTCTACAGGGAACCTTGTAAGTTTTAACGATGGCAACAGAAGAAAGATGACCCAGGACTTCCCTCCCACTGTGTAAGAGTTACAGGAAACAAGGAGCAGGGCAGAGATGTCACTAAGCCATCAAACATAGAACCAAAGTTGAATTAAATGCCTTTTTTCAGAACTTAGCCACAATTGTTTGTGTAATCTTCACAGTGTTCTGCTAACTTGCTTTTGTATTCCTGTACTTCCAGGAAATCCAAAACCATTTGGAGTTACTGGTTCATTGTTTATAGCTGCAGTTGTCTTTAAGAATGATTCTAAGCTTTGTAGATAAATGGGAAGTTACTTGCAACAGTAAAAAAGTTCCATTAATACCATCATTGTCCATCTTTCAGTATTTCTTTCTTATGAACACTCAGATTTGGTGTCTGAACCAGATTACATCTTCTGTATCAAATCTGGCTGGCTTTCTATTTAATTAGAGGTTGTTTATTTCTGTAGGAAAAATTAGGCTCCAAAAGTAAGATTTTTGGATAGCTCGAGAAGCAACTACTGCAGTACATTTAAAGGAGATAACAGATTTTAAAACAGGCATTTTGAAATGGCTACAGTCAACACAGTCTGAATTTTTTATGCAACTTGTAATAGATCATGTGCTTATAATGCAGCAATTACCAAGAAAAACCTTGCCACCTCAAGGCAGGGACGTCATCTCTTGATGGGATAATAAATGTATCACTGCTGGTCTTTACAGAAGTTAGCAAAGCAACAGCAAGGTATGTTGAAACAGGAACAAGCTACACCCTAATCAACATTCTTGGTTACTTAACATAGCTAAATCAAAATTTTCAAGCCCCCAGGTGAAATGGCTGTTCACTACCAGATACTACACAATTAATTAGTCAAGCTTCACAGTGACAGAAATGGCAAGGTGCACATAAGGAAGAGAAATGCATTGGCACTGTTATTCCAAAGGTGAGTATTTGTGACTCTGTTTCAAACAGGAGAAATGTTACAAAACTGGAAGATTTAATTACCTAATAAAACATGTTTCAGCAAAATATATTAACTAACATTCTTCTTACAATCAATTTCCTTAAGCCAAAAAACTAACTTTACATCTGTTACTGACAAAGACCAATGCTTTTAGCCCTGGAAGCCACTCAACTGAAGTATCTACACATCAGAAATTCTCAAGTACTTTATAAAGTCCCATTAAATGTAGTATATGATATTAGACATCCAGGACTAAAACTTCTGCCAACAGTTTAAGAATAAACATTCACATTTAACAAAAAAACGTGTATAGGATTGTTCTTCATAACACTTTTTTTCAGGAATCAAAAAACAACATCTGTTATAGTTATGGGGTCCCAATATGCCTTTTAAGCTACAGAAATTTATATTTAGTATCTATTAGCAACACCGAACTTATTTAGTATTCTGTTTAGAAAGCATCTGCTCAAAGCTGAAAATCTAGATGACAACATTTACAGTGTTAAAAGAGCTTCTACAAAGAATATACTGTTCACATACATACAGTCTCAAAATACTTCATGAACTCTGAAATGGTTGTCTAAGGAGGGAACTTCATCAGCAAAATGCAGTTGATCATTTATTTCCACACCAAATTCTTCAAGTATCTGTACAAATTTCTCATGCTCTCTCCCAATCCACGACCTCATTGTGTCAAACACTTGGTATGGTGTAACATGAGCATGAACTTCAATTCCTGTCTCTGCAAGTTCTTTCAGCATTTCAGGGTAAGTAACCCAAGTATTGCTTCCTCCCGAGTGACCACCATCCAGCCAGTAAATTGCTTTTATGTTTTTTAAGAAGGCATCTGTATTCTTGTCTTTTTTGGCTTCCTTCAGCTCATAAAGCAGCTGGTTCAAAACCACACAACCTTTACTGAAGCCAATCAAAGTAAATGACGCTGCACCTACAGCAGACGGTACCATGAAGTTCACAGCAGAATTATTAGAGCATTCACAATCTCTCTCCCTTTCTTTGGATGAGCAGCCATTTGTTGTTGGAGCAGACTGCGGCTGTGATTTACAAGCAGCTATTTTTGCATCCTTGCTGACACCATGCACACTTTTCTGGGACAGGAGAATATTCTGAGAGAGTCTGAATGCATTAACTAGCAAAGCATGGAGATGCTTGAAAGCTCCAAAGTCAGTGCTGTGCTCTGGTGCTCCAAACATGTTACTTGTCACAAAATTGTCGTAACAACTGAATTTGTGCAGGTGCATTCGAGAACACTTTATGACCCAGATAAAGCTATTAGGGAACCGGCGAGCAAGTATGGTAGCAACATTTTCAAAACTCCAGTGCTCCCACTGAAAGTTTTCTGGGTGGCAAGACATGATGTCATGATAGTTCTGAAAAAATAATAAAAAAAAGAAAAGATGCATTACTACATTGTGAAAAGATTCAGCTCCAATGTACTCACATTTATAAAAAAGGACTGTAAAAGAAAAAGATGCATTAGAGGCTCTCACTTTTTTAGGTTTGCAAAAAAAGAAACACATTCAAGAAATTGGTATATTTCAATTTGCTTACTTTAATATTTTTACACATATTTTTACTACTCCCAAGATCTATACAATAAGATCAGCACATGAAAATATTAATAGTTTTTGTTGACTTCACACAGAAAGAAAATCTAGATATTATTCAACTTATTATGACACAGAATACATAATTTTACTGTATTATCTCCATTTACAGAAATACCGATTATCTTACTACAAAACAAAAACACACTTGAAACTTTGTGGCAAGTTTTCTGGATTTTATACAGAAACAAAAATATCCCCTCTCATTCAGCTGTAGGAAATTTTTATTGCCTTTTCTACATCCATAGAGGGCGTAAATGGAAAGAAATTAACCCCCAAGTCATGAATGAACCTCATGTCTGAAATCTTAATGGCAAAGAATACTAGTTCATTTATTTTTACTAAGGAATAATGAAGCCATATGCAAGACTGACAGTTAGACAAGTCTTCGTAGACCATCCCAGTCCTTAAAATAAAAACACACAAAATTCTGCATCTTTACCTGACAGAAGGGAAAGCCTTTTCCCTTGAAGAAGGCACTACCCCAGCTTTTGAGAAGCAGTAATGACAATTGACATTAGCTGGCTACCAGAGCATGTTATGTTAGAGAGGTCGACCACATGCTTGGAGACAGCACTTCAGAGTCTGCAATTTATTGTGAACTCAAGAGACCACAAGTGCCTTCTCAGGACAGGCTGAGAAAGCGTCAGTGCCTGTCGAATTCCCAAAGGATGGTGTCTGGGATGTCCATACACCTGCACAGAGAGGGTGCTCTGTCTGCGGAGGACAACTGGGCACCTTAGGGCTTCATTGTCTTGTCTCCATTGACACTCCCCGCCACACTTTCAGACACTGCCATCCCTGTCACAGATGTCACCTTCAGGCAGTGCTATAGGGCTGGAGTGAATCTAGAGAAGGTCAATGGAGCTGCTGAAGGGGCTGGAGCACAAGTCCTGTGAGGGCTGTTCAGCCTTGAGAAGAGCAGGCTCAGGGGGAACCCTTATCACTCTCTGAGAAGAGCTGTAGCCAGATGGGGGTCGGTCTCTTCTCCCGGGTGACAAGAGGACATAGTTTTAGGTTGTGCCAGCGGAAGTTTAGGTTGGACATTAGGAAGCATCCTTCACAGAAAGAGTGATTAGATATTGAAATGGATTGCCCACGAGGTGGTGGAGTCACCATTCCTGGAGGTGTTGAAGGAAAGACTGGATGGACACGGCACTTAGCCCCAGGGTCCAGTCGGTGTTGGTCATAGGCTGGACTCGATGATCTCCAACCTAAGTGATTCTGTGAAGACGACTCTCCTCCCCTCCGCTACTGCTCCAGCTCAGATTTCCAGAGGGCCCGTTCCCGTTCCCTGTGCCCGACCGTGTGGGGCAGCGAGATGCTCCGATGGCCGCGGCAGGAGCCGGGCAATGCCCACCCGCACAGCCCTTCCGCGGACGCGTCCCTCCGGCGCCGCTTCCCCGCTCCCGCCCTGCGGCCGCTCTGTCCCCCGGGCCCCATCGCTCTCCGCCCGCACCCTCGCTCCGTACCTGCACGTCTCCCGGGAAGTACACGACGTGGTGCTGCGGAGACGGGGCCGGGTCGCGCGGGGCCGGCGGCGGCAGCAGCAGCAGCAGATCATTGGTGCGGTGCGGCTCAGCGCCCGGCACCTCGGGCAGCCGCAGCCACGGCGGGCTCAGCNGGGGAGCGGCCCCGGGCTGGGGGAGCGGCCCCGGGCTGGGGGAGCGGCCCCGGGCTGGGGGAGCGGCCCCGGGCTGGGGGAGCGGCCCCGGGCTGGGGGAGCGGCCCCGGGCTGGGGGAGCGGCCCCGGGCTGGGGGAGCGGCCCCGGGCTGGGGGAGCGGCCCCGGGCTGGGGGAGCGGCCCCGGGCTGGGGGAGCGGCCCCGGGCTGGGGGAGCGGCCCCGGGCTGGGGGAGCGGCCCCGGGCTGGGGGAGCGGCCCCGGGCTGGGGGAGCGGCCCCGGGCTGGGGGAGCGGCCCCGGGCTGGGGGAGCGGCCCCGGGCTGGGGGAGCGGCCCCGGGCTGGGGGAGCGGCCCCGGGATGGCTCCTCCGCAGGGCCTCAAAACTCCGGAGTGTGTGGCTGTAGAAGTAACAGTGGTAGGAGGAATCTAGAGCTCCACGTGGAGCGGGTAATTTCCAGACCGGAAGGTATGGGTCTTCGCTTGGCTCCTGAAGGTGTATTAAAAAAAAGTAATTAAAAAGGTAGCTTTGAAATACTGGCTTTGGTTACACCAGTTCTCCTGCATTAGAAGAAAAGTTTTCACGTGTACTGGTGAGAATTCTGTACTTTACGCGGCAAACAAAGCAAGGAAACAGCTTTTAGTTTATTTCTTAGCAGTTACTTTCACGGTTCCTTTTTCTAGAATTTTGACATTTCACGTATTTATTCCTTTATTCCGTTTTCCTATTCTATTTAAAAACACTTGTAGGAAAACCTAGAAAACTACCAAATACCGAGCCTGCCTCTCATTAGCTGAGCCACTCAAGAAAGGAGAGTTAATTGGACGTTAATTGCTTAATCAAGTAATCAACCTATTGACTGGCTTCTTCTTGCCGGAAAATTCAACAAGTTAAAGGAAATACGGTGACATTAAGGCTATTTGTTAGTGTAGCAAGCCAGAAACCAGCAGGATACTTTAGAGCGGCTTGTATTTTTGAAGTGTGAGTTGTAGTCTGTGTGTTTCTGCGTGGGCTGCCCACGCAGGTTCAGTTCGAGCTGTGATGTGCTTGTGCTCTGTTTGGCACGCTCACTGTGTCTTGGGGCTCAGGCTAGAGGTCAGCAATTCTTAAATTCCAAAGCTCTTCCAGAGAGTGGAGCTGCACCATTGAGGGTCCCCTTAGAAGCACAGAAGGAAGTTGTGTTGTGATACATGCTTGAGATTTCACTGTTCGGTGTCTAAGCAGTGCATATTTTTATTCAGTTGCAGAAATCAGAACAAGATTGATGTGTGGCCCCTTGATTAAGGGAGAAAGACGTTTTGAAGGTTTCTTTTTTTCACTTTGCACATTTATAGGAAGAGATTAATTAAAAATTTTGGTTGCTTAAGTTTTATAGATTTTTTTGATTAAAATAGCTTTTTTTTAGCGTAACACTACTCTTTTTTGTATCAAAATTATCTTTGATATGGTTATAGCTTTTTTCTCAAAACTAGGGGGGAAAAAAATCGCATTTTTGGTCACCAGAAGATGTCGCTGTGCGGCGCGGTTTGAAAAGTCCTTATCAGAGCAGCCAGAAATACTCAGGTGTCGACTTTGGAATTTTCCCAAGCACATCCTTTTTCTCCTGGTTTGAATTTTTGACACATTGTTGTAGAGTGTTTTCTAGATTTTTCTCCGTGAGCATGCCCTAACGCTATGATCCGAGTGGAAACTTTCACAGTGCTTCTGCCAATGAAGCAAAATTATTTAGGAAAAAATCTCTAGCTCCTTCATTCAGCTGTTTATTTCAGTCTGTACAGTTAGATTCTCTCTGTCCAGTTTTGAGCGGTTCAGGTCCGTGCCGCCATTAAAACTTAATTAGGTGGGCTAATGGAACCTTCTCCCTTCTGATTGCTGTTGGGTACAGTGCTGAAGAAACACTAGATAAAATCTACTGAATGCACACACATAAGAAGAAACTGGTGCTCTGCTTTTCTCATATGAAGCAGAAAATTTAAAAAAAAAAAAAAAGCTTACGAAAATACAGCAAAATGTCTGTGCTCTGAAAATCTGGATATTTGGACCTTGATTGCTAAGTTTGCTTGCACAGGCTCTGTTATGATTATTGACACCTGATGAAGGAGCAGGGATCCACTGAAGAGAAGTGCTGGGGCAAAAGAAAGTTTTCACGTTAGTAATGCTTGTTGAGAAACATGAATAATTACTGTCAGTATGGTGAAAAAAAACCCCATCTGTGCTTTTCTCCTCTTGTGGCCCATATTCTCTCCAGTGGTTTCTGCAGATGAGGGATTCGCTTGCCCAGAAGGGTTTCCAGGCATTGTTCCCCTTGTGGGGATGGTTACACAGCCAAAGGGGATGCTGGTGCTTCTGCCCAGAAACACTGATGTGACTGTGGTGTGTTCATGGTGCAACTGCTGCCAGGTAATTATAACTGAGGCATGAGGTTGTGGACAGGCTTCCATCTTCATCCAAAATGCTACATGAGCCTTATGGGAGAGCTTGGAAATTAGTCCATATCTCAGTCAGAATTCAGACACGCACCAAGACCAAAATTTGAAATGGACTTTCTTTTGATTATAGGAAATAATGGTGTACTTGACCAAAAGTCTAGGTGAAGAACAAGTATCTGCTGATGTGATACCTTTAGCCAAGTATTTAATGTATTTGAATTTCTATTGCTTTATATGTAGCAGCTGTAATATTTCAAGAGAACATGCTCCAGAAAAACATGCTTCCTGCCCAACTAATGTGCAGTGTACATATACACATATTTGCAGCTCTGGGTATTATGTTTTAGTTTCCTTTTAAACATTTTCCAATGCATATGCATTGAAATTGCTAGTTTGCATTTTGGCAGAGGATGGGAATAGCTGTGAAAACACCTGTTAAATACTGATGGGAAACTCCTTAGCAGTTGATATCCACCTGTGTCTTTCACTGTTGAGGGAAAGTGCCAGCCCTGGCTCGTCATTCTTTCAGGTGTGGTAACGCTTCCAGGACTGAGCTCCCTGCATCTGTGGTGAAGCGTGCACAGAGGAATTCCCAGGGGCTGCACAGTAATGAATGCCCAGGTCTTGGCTTGTAGTTTTATTAATGGCAACAGTTCAAATGAAATTACAGCTATTATGCTGCATTGTAAGTACTAAACAATTTACTTCTGCTGAAATTCCTACTGACAGCTCTGCCTGCCAGCATCCATCTTTTGTGTGGATATAAGATATTCAGGAGATCATAGTGGAGAATAAATCACTCTCTGGGCAATTTACTGAGTTGTATGAAAGTGAGAATAAAAGCTTTTCAGCTTGAAAAGTAAATCCATGTTTCCTTTATGCCAGCTGTGTGGAGAAGCTGCTAAAACACAGGATATAAATGGGAGTTAGCATTTATTCTTTCAGTTAGAAGCTTGATTATAATCTGGAGACTCTTGTAAAAGTGTTTGCTAAAAGGAATGTTACAAGCAAGATGTTTTCATTTTGTGTGCAGCTAGGAAAGTTTTGTTAAATGTGTTGCTGTCCCAAAGCCATAGGAATAGTTGTTCTTTTTCCTGCGGTGTGAAGTCGAGTCCAGCAGACTGAACTTTAACATCTTATTCTTAAGCAACAGGCATTGGTGACTTGGAGAGAGGAGTGCTCATTAATTGTATTTCAAACCTTTGGAGCTAGAATCTTGAGCGTGGATTCAGTTTTGATCATTCTAAAACATAATGATACATCAATTTTATTGTTCTTGCCCAAAGAAAAGTTACTCCAATCGTTACCTGCCACTGAAAGGGATTTGTGTAGATATCTCTTAGGCTCCATTTTTGAGTAGTGGAAAGTTTAGTCTTTCTGAAATCAGTTCATTTTTCTTGCTCTTTTATGTGGAACATTCAACAGGAAGGCCAAGAGGCCCATGCTTGGAATGTGAATTATTATTTAGGTGTTCTTTTGTAACATGGACAATGAATCTGATGCGTGTGGATAAAAGGGGACTAATGAAGGACACCTTGTCTGCTTTCAGTACAGACCTTTGTATATGCAAAAAGCCTCCATTTTTAGCACACTGCAATACAGGAACAGAAAAGATAGCAAAGTAAAAGAAATTAAGCCTGTACATATTGGATATTTGTGATTAAGAAGTCACCTGGAGACAAGGAACTTTGAGAAGGTAATGTAAACTTAACATAAATACTAATGGGGCAAGTGGATGCAGTATCAGCCCAGAAACTCTTAAAGTCAGATGAGTTTGGAAAAGTTAGAAAACGTTCTTCTTCTTTTTTTTTTCTTTTTTTTTAATAAAGATACAAGAAAATGAAGAACTAGTGAGGATTTTTGTTCTGACAAATCTGTTTTTCTAATGATTATAGGTATTGGAGCCAGTTCATGTGTATGAGGTGCAGAATGGCTATGGACACTCAGGAACTGGCTTCCCAAAGAGGAGATAGCAAATGCTATCCAAGGCAGCAGGACAGGCGGTGTGAAGGACCTGTGCAAGATCACTTTTTGCCCACAATGTGAAAATTGAACAAATGTGTGGCATGGAAAGACTAATGTACTGACTTGGCATGAAGACTGAGTATTTTTAATATTGTGTTCTTGAAAATACCTGCCATGTGTCTGTCCTCAGTCAGCCAAGGTGTGCTTTAAAGAATTGGCCCCTGACCATGGAATGAAGACTGCTTGGATGGCACTAGCTGGAATCACCCTGAAGGACTGTAAGCTTTGTGTGCCTTAATGGAAGGCACTAGGTAACTTTGCAAAAGGGAAAGCAATTTCCATCTCACTTTATAAGATGCATATATGTATAATCATATATCTTAAACATATGGATTTTAAATCTTGGCATTGAAAGCTTTCCTGTATTGAATTGTGAAGTGTATGAATATAAATAGTCCTAAATTGCTGTGCTCGTGGAAGCACAAATGAACTGTGTTAATCTAGAATAATTTCATGTTAATTACTATGTTTTATTCCAATGGTTTAATTAGAGAATGGTGTCACACATTGCCACAGAATATCACAATTTACCTGCCCCATCTGACAATCTTTTGGCTTTAGTAACAATGCATGGTCCATTTTAGAACAGCTTTGAAGATGTGAGATTAAAATCTTATTTAAAGATGGATAAACTTAATATATCCTTTTGGAAATTCACACAATGAAGTTAACTGACCTTCTCAAGATAGATTAGCAAAGTGTGTCAGTAGTCAAGAGCATTTAAATTCCTGACTGTGTCCCTCTTTTTTAATCGTTCTTTCCAGATCAGCCTACAGAATGGTGCTCTCACCAGTGACTGAGGCAGTCAACAGAACTGGATTGCTGGTATATATTTTTCCTACAATGATCTTTTTTTCTTGTAAGTAACCCATCTCTTTGGAGTTTTCTTTTTTGTTTTTGTGGATTTTTTAAATTATTATTATTTCCTGAGAGGAAGAGGAATGGGGTAGATAAAAAGGGTGGCAAGTTAAATCTGAAAGAAAATTTTTGCATTTCTTATTGATAGTTATACTTCAGAAGAAAATGGACAGCATTGCAAGTTAACAAAATGGAAATATATGTATATTAAAAGAATTTCTTTTGTTGTTCTTATCAGGAATAGAATGCCTTGACTAACCATAGCTGGTTTCATGTCTTGGAATTGGGGTCAGTGGCCAAGAAGAGTTCTTATAGGAGATTTGTAAGAAATTTATTATTTCTTCTAGGTGTCTAAAGCAGGACATCATATCTTGCACCTTCTTCAAATAAGCTCCATTGATGATTTACTTTGTGCAATGTAGGATTGTCAGTCTGCCTTAAATCCATGCTTTTTGGAGATGTTTTTGAACCTTTGTTAGTTCTAGTTTATGTAGCAGTGCTGAATTCTTTGCTGCACAGCAAATGCAAGTTGCTGTCTAAAAATTAATCTTTGAATTCTGGATGAATATCTGTGAAAATAGGCCCCATATGACCTGCAGTTTTTCAAAAGATCTTATTTGCCTAGAATTACATGCAAGAATATAGTTTTGCTTTTAAACTCTGTGCTGTGTTGCTGTCATTTAGCTATTGCAGGAGATGTTTTTGAAAGTACTGCTGAAAAAAAATCATTATAAATAATCCTGTGTTTAGTAGTCCTCTAAACCAGAGAGGGATTACAGTTAGTCAGGTGAACTGGATGCTGTGTTAGCAAGGATACAATGACCCAAATTACATTTTCTATTGAAGTACTGTTACAGATTACTCTGTTTCCATCTGTACAGCAAACTTCAAACTCATTGAATTTGTAGGTACCAATTCCAGTAGTAATTTCAAGCGTGGCTGGGAATTCTGTGGACTTTACCTTAGAGTACCTGTTTTTGTATGGTATTTGATTTTGCTTGAAATTTTACTGTATTTTGATATTGAACTCTGTCTGTAGTAGTATCTGCAGGGCTAACATGGCTTAAAGCAGAAAACTGTCGTAGAAAGGACTGCTGTGTATTCCATATAACATAGCACACTTGCTTCTCCTTCAGGAAAGTTTTTTTGTTTCTCACTTGTATCTTATCTGCACAGGATCAGATGCACCTGGCTTTAAAACTTTACCTATTACTCTGAATACTAATTGTGATGTTTCTGGAATAAGTAACAAAGAGATGAAAAGCACTCCCTGTGCTTTATGAAATGATTAGAATATTTCGTGTGGATTAGACCAAGAGTTGCAGCAGGGAATGTAGTGGCAATGTCTGAATTAAACATGGCTCTATTTGCTGTTGTTGCAGCAAATTGGTTTACCACATTGCACTGCAAACAATGCTTGAGCATTATGGAAGAAATCAAGGGTTTAAGGAATAGGATGAATGCCAGTCATGTTTGTATTCTATATGCTGGTTACTTTGAGTACTATGGCCTGTGATAGTAGCGCATCTAGCTTGAACTGCAAGATTTAAAAGTTTTTCTAAGAGAAAGAAATGGAAGAACAATGTATGTCCAGATTGAACATCTTATTTTAACACTGAATTGGAGTAAGAGGCTTGGTTATGATAAATCTTGTGTATAGGCACTGCTTTTATTATTCCATTTAAAGGTCCTTCAGATTTTCTCTGCTGAGTCTTTCTTTTGTAGATATTTAAGTCTCATCCACACATTGCACATTGTTATGCACAATGGCATTGTAGAGCTGTTTCCAGTGTTCCAGTAGTGCAACTTGAATGATTTCTGCTTTACAGGTTTGTGCAGCGAGATCAGACCTGGGTCACTACTCCAAGTGTTGTTTCTCACTATGCTGCCTGACTTATTCAGTACAGAATAAGATACAGCAAGGAGCTCTATAGCATCTATTTGGAGGGAGGTGCATCCATTTGCCCTCTCTTTGTTCTTCCATTCTATTTGCAGGTAAGATATGACAAAAACATCTGAAACCCAATATCATTTACTTTTTGTAAAGGCTATTTTGGGTTTGTGACCTCAATTAGTTGTACCCTACAGAACAGTGCTGGTAGCAGGGGTCTTGGAGTTAGTGTTTTGGTACAGTACACTGTGGTTCTGGGAAGTGGAAGAATAGATGGGGAGATAGCCCTCTAGACCAGAAACTTTGTGGTTTAGAATTCTTTTATTGAAATAATTCTCCAAAATTATTAGTAAGAAATATCTTAAAGTTTTCAGTAGCGAGATGGGTTTTGTTTTTCTTTTAGAACAGATACTCTCCTTTACAATGACAATTAATCCTTTATGTTTTACTTAAAATAGGAGCCCATGGACACAGGTTTCATATAAAATTCTGCATTCTAGCAGTAAGCATTTAGATAAGTTCAGCAAGGATTCTTTGGTAATTTTTTTCCTTTAACTTGAACTCTGCATTCTGTTTTGTCACCTGTGTTTTTATTTACCTATCCTTGTTCCACTTCTGTAATTGAATTGACTTCAATGCCTCCTCATTTATATATTTGTAAATATTGGGACAGAATTTGAAATATTTTTGCATATATTAGACTTCATTAAGATCCTAAAAGTTTGGGTTTCTTCCTTCTCATTTTGCTCATTCATTGTGTCTTTTCTGGAGCTGAGTAGCACTGAGCACTTCACTGGGTGTGTGGGAAGATAAGTAGCATGCAACTTCAATCACAATGCAGACTGCAGTACGAAACCCTTGCTTGCTTTGTCAGTCATTTTATAAAATGGTTTGTAGAGCTCTGTGCAACTGTAATTACTCTCAGCTTCTCAGCATTTAGTAAATCTAGAAAATGTCATTATCTGGAGTCACAGCATTTACGGAGCTGCCCTTCCCTTCATTACATCAGAAGGCGGCAGCTGGCTCCTCATGTGCGGGTCGCACGGGTTTAGCTATCCTGCCTCTCCCTGTCTCTTTGCCACCTGCTGGCAAAAGCTGGAAGCCTGCAGCATGTGGAAATCAGACTTCCTGCTTCTAGGGAAAGCCTCTCCTGCTTACATTGGGTACAGTGGACCAAGTCCTACCTGTTTCCCAGCAAATCTACGTTCTTTGTCTCAAAGTAAGACACCAAATTTAAAATCCACAAGAATTTCCAGAGGGATTCAAAGCTGTTAAGCCTTCAGCTAGAAAGAAAAAAAAAGCTTTCCTATCTCTTTTCTCAATAGCAGCTTAAAATGGTTTTGTGCTTCATATTTGAGGGTTGAGTCTATTTGCTGAAATAAAAAGTAAACCTTATGGCTTTGTGTAAGTTGCATGTATTAGAAGTAAATATAAAGTTTGCTTTTAAAAACTTCAGCATCGTGCAGTAAGTGGTCACATTAAATCTTTTCTGTTAATTTTTTTAGTGTTACCACACATTGAAAAGCATTGAAAGAGTTTCTATGAATTGAAAGAGACAACAATGTTGTGTGTAGGATACTGTATGCTGAGTTTGGAGGTGTTTTTTGTTAATGGCAACCACCATAATACTTTAATACTCATAACTATTTTTAAACTGATGTAAATACTTCACTTCACCTTCAGTTCTTTATGGTGTAGTAGTGAATTGGTTCCTTCACACAGTTGGAATAAATTCTGTAAATGTAGAACAACTATTCCAGCATCTCTTGTGACATTTAAAAACTAATTGTCTGTAAAATTTTGATCTTTTTTCTTTTTAATTACATGATCCTATTTTGCATGTTTTAACTGCTATTCAGACAGAGAAATAAGCTATATTATTTTAATAATCTATTTGCTATATTGCATGACAAACACAAGCCTTATTGCTTCCCTAAGGATGCTGTTACTAAGGCAGTTATAGGATATATGTTAGTAACTACCAGTAGTAAATAAATACTTACCTGGTAGAGTAAATGTAAAAATAAAGTATGATGAAGCTTCTCAGCTTTTCCCATAAGCAAGGCTGCATTCTTTGAAATTTTTATTATGAAATGTATGGTATAATATAAGTAGAACTTAGGGTTTATGTGTATGTATAAATACAAAGCATATGGGTATGCATACAAATATTCAAGCATGCCTCCTTTAGTGAAAACTATTACTTCATCATATGCTCAGAAATGCTGCCTTTAGTTAATGCTGTTTTGCTGTTGGTTCTGTTATGATGCTTAATTTTTAATGAAATTTAAATGTAGGTTTCTTTATTCTTGGACTATTTCACATTGAATTCCTCCAGGAACTGTGCAAGGGCAACATTAGGTTTGCATTAGTGTTATTTTTCAGATCATGCACATTTTGCAGTCATTGAGGGTTCAAAGCCCATTGCACTTTAAATAAGGTGGCCATTTAAATTGTAGACCTGAGAGCTTTTCAATTTTTAATGTTTGGTTTCTGACTAAGAAGATGCTGATATAATTTGAGTTATTGGATGGGACACAGTGAACCACTCATGATGAAGTAGGTTTCACTAAGGTAACCTTGGCAGTGGGGCTGATGGGATTCATGCCAGTTAATCAGTCCAAGTGTATGAATTGGAATCCCCAGTTGTGTGCTGAAACCTGGACGTTGGCTTTGTATGATTGTTTCCAAGATCAGATAACTGGATAACAATTATCAGATCGACAGGTTTTCTAATTACAAACAACCACTGCCAGAAGGACATTCATTCTTCCAAAGCATATAGCCATGCTATTAATCTGTTACATTTGTTTGAACAAGGCTTTTGTGGTTCTAAAAGTACTAAAAACATCTTCAGCTTGCAAAGTAACTTTGTAATTCCACAAACTGCTTAAGCTGATAAGAAGCAATGCTGATGCTTGGAGGTAATTATACTCTCATTCCAACCATCTGATCATTCCAATCATTTCTCTCTCCCTTGCTCTATTTCTTACCAACTGTTTATGTGCGTAGTTCTCTCTGAACTGATTTACTATCTTTAGAAAGAGTGAACTGGCTGGTCCTGGTATAAAAGGAACTGGAAAAATTAGAACTTGTAGCATGAATGAGGAGCTGCTTTCATCATGTGAAAACAGTGATATGGCCAATTTTTGAGTCATTTGTGTAATCAACAACCACCTGAGAAGATGGTATGATGGTAAAACAGTAGTCATGCTGCTCTTAAGAGACACATATTAGATAAATCACCTCAAAATGAGTTTTCAGTAAATGCATACAATAACTGACAGTTCAGTTTAATGCTGCAACTGCTTCATTTTGGTATAGGAGGTCAGGGCCCATTGAAGGCATGTGTTATGCTCTGTCACTTTAATAATCTAATTACTCTTCACTAGCAAAATTAAATTTTTCTTGACCTCCAAAACATGTAAAAGCAAATAATTTCTGGTTTTTAATTTGTATTTGCTGAGGGTGGGATGAAAACAAACATACATAGTATACTACAAGCATTGTGCACTGTACTTTCATTGGCCATATCGTTTCAATATCCTTCTAAGTAATTAAAACTGGTGTAACACCAATCAAATGACAAAACCATCTAGTTCACTGGAGCCCAGTGAACTGAATACCTGTTGGTGAAGGGAATAGCTCTGCTGTTCATTTTCACTGTGATTGGTTGGAGAATGTTGACTACTTTCGTGCCTATATCAACTCCTCATTGTGCTTTTTATGGATGACAATGCAGTAAAACCCAATATGTCTGAAACACTTGCAAATCAGTCCAGTTGCAACCTAGAGTAAATTTGAAAAGTGAACTGAAATCTTGCACATTTTGAGGAAACCCCCCATTTCCTTGAGCAACTGGTCTGCTTTGTTTGTCACTCAGGATTTGTTAATTTTGATTTGTTCTTCCAGCTGCTCAGTATTTTGGAATGCATGTCCCAGTAGACTTGAAGATGCTGATGAGGAGCCTAGGGCTAAGGCTCTGTAAATTGAAACCCAGAGCTCATAGCAAAGGTGATTGAAACTCTGACAACAGGGGAAAATACAAGGTCTAAATTGAAGATGGATCTAAGATTATTGCCAGGTTTTTTTCATTAAGAAGGTGTTCTTTACCTTCAGGGAGAGTCCATGCTTTTTGCCCATTGATATTAAGTTGGCTAATATATTTAGATCTCTCCAAACAAAAAGCTTATGCTTTGGACAACCACTGTATATATCAGTTTTATAAAACAGTGTTCAGTTACTCAAGGAATAGAGCTTTCTAATTAAGAGCTTAGCTGGACAATGGTAGGTACCTTAAATTGAAGGCATCTGATATTCAGCCATGTTCTCAAGCTAGTTTAGGGTTCAGAGCAGATTTTCAGCTGGCAAAAATCAATGTCAGTTTTTCCTACTCTAATGGATCTATGCAGGTTAACATGAGCTGAGAAGCAAAGTATTACTTTGTTCTGTTGGTGCGTGTGTATTTGGGTGATTGTGCTGCTCTGTTCATGTGGTTCAGCAACCCTAGCACCTCACCTGGGAGTTTCCAAGAGCAGGAGGAGCAAGGATCTTGATTATTTATTTTGTCTTCTTCCAGACCACACTGCATGGTCTGATGGCAATTAGTCTTTGCTACAGAAAAAAGTATCATAGAACATTAGTGGGGAGGCTTGCATGAATATATATACTTAACTGTGAAATTGAAACCTTGCCTCTTCAGCACTAAACTTTTTTTAAAGTCTGGATTTTGAGGAATTGGTATATTATTGGTGAGTGATTCTCAATTTTTATTAATGTCAGTCACATACTTCATGAAAAGAGGGATTTTATGAAGGGAACTAGGATAGGGTAGTGTAAAGCTCTGGACATGTCAGATTTTGTGTTCATCTCTCAGTTGCAGTGCTCTGGCTTTTCATACACTGGTTATGAGGGCTATTCTGAATCCTAGACTTTAGAAAACACAGATCATTTCCTCATGTTCATGGCTTGCCTCATTTCCACATTTTCTTTTTTCTTAGAAAGGCATTAATATGTTATCATGTAAATACTTTACTGCATTACTGTGCTGCATTACTATTAATCAAATCAGTTGTGGTCTTATCTGGGAAATTTGCCATATAATGAATCTGGGTTTATTAATTTAAATAGACCTCTTATAGCTAGAGTTGTATCTTGAATGTTTATCATTGAATTAGATAAATATTTAATTTCACTCTGATAGCAGATGTCACTCAGCTCAGGTGTTTATGCAGTGTCAGTTGATAAGAGGTATAGCACAAATCTGACTTTACCAATAGACAGAGCAAAGGGAAACTGTGGTAATAGTTGAGCTGTGTCAATGTAAGTGCCCTTGGCTTTAAACTTCAGGATGTGTTTGCCTGCTGTACTGATGGGAGCCCCAGTTCTGCCATGTAGCTCAGGCTGAAGGATGTTGACTTCTCATTTGTGTAAGCTCAGTGAGAAGAGCATATGAAGTACAGTCTGGGTAACACAAAACATGCATATCAAAATGGAAACCAACAGGCATAAGCAGAAATGATTTGTTGATACTCCAAACACTGCAATATGGAAGAATTAAGAAATAATTTCAGTCAAGGCAAGTCTTTCATTAACTCTCTGTAATGTTTATTTATGTGAGCAGAAAAAAAGGAAGGTGGGCAAGTTTTCTTTATGCAAACTAAATTAGACTGTTTCAGATGAACGTAAGTCTCTTGCAATATATATTTGCCTATTGTAACACAAGTGATTATAGGGAGAATGTTACTTTCTAATTGAGATATTATAAAGTTTTAGTTCTTCTATAATAGTAATATTCTATTATATTCAAGTAAAAGCACCATATAGAAAATCAACAGAATTCTTTCAAAACTAAACTCAACCTGGAAGTATTTATACCAAGAGATAGGTGCTGGAGCTGGCTGCCTTTAAAGACTCAGGACTTCAGCTATCTCCAGTTTCATGGCATTCATGCTTACCTCTGCAGTGTATATGGAGAATGAGATGTACTTTGGGTAGGTCATTCAGTTTCTTAACTGAAGTTCAGTGACAAAACCACTAAACCCTGGGATCTGTTTATAAAACCTTCCCATGTTTATGAGAGACTCAGCCAGCCCTCAGAACTGAACTTTCCCAGATGCATTCAGCTGGGCCTCATTTCTATTAAAATCCATTTTGTGAGAACAGGTGCTAACATCAGCTTGTTACTAGGTACAGCCAGTTAGTTGGAGACACCCATCATGATGATGGGGTGAATGCTGAAGTCCAGTCATGTGCCATAATGGCCTCTAATATGTGCCCTTGAGGACTTTATTGTAGCTGTAAAAATAGGACTATTAAAACATGAAACTTATTTCTAAGAATTTACAATTAGTCAAAGATTGCTTTTGAAGAAAATACTGCAATATAAAATAGCTAATTGAGCAATATAAGCCATAAACACCTCAGGGAAGCTCTTAAAGGACACTTTTAAAGCTGACTTTAGAAATTCCCGCCTCTAGCAACACTTCTTTGAAAACTTGACAGGCAATGAGGAGACTGGAGACAGAACTTTTTTCCATGAAAGGAAGTGGTAAATTCCCTCTGACTCCTACTGCTGGTCTGCTTTCATAAAAACGAGGAGGTGGGGAGAAGGACTGACAGATACTGGTGGAGTGGGGAATAGCTTTGGGAGCCTTAGGAGGCATCCTTTTTATGACTTTGTAAAGTGACTTTTATAAAGTTATTTTCACATGAGTGGGGTGGTGAGGACAAAGGATGTATTTTTCACTGCTCATTTGTGGATGTAGGTCTTTATGGCAATCGGACCAGAGATGATAATGAGATTTCTATATTGATTTGAGGAAATCTTGCCTTCATTGCAGTCACTGATGAAATTGACTCTTCATCTCTGTAGAGCCAAAACCTCACCTTTAGTGTTTGTACCTTTTATCAACTTGCTTAATGTCTGCCTTCAGCACAAGCAAAATGGAACAATATTCATGTAGTTCCCATGAACTAGTTTTGCTGGTGACATTCTCTGCAATCAGTAGGTTGAAGATATTACTTTGTTTGCATTGGGGAGTTTTTGCCAAACAGACCATTAATCCAAATCAGTGAATTCTAAAGCTGCTCTAGGTTAGCTATTCTTTTCCTCAGACCATCTGCTTAACAAGAGTATATTGCAAAAATGAATCAAAGTTTTTAACATGTTCTTGTTTTTAAAGTATTTCAAAGTTGACTTCACATCTTCTAAAATATGTTTGCTAAAATTTTGCTCTGTTTTCACTTTGTGTTTTCATTATTTTAAAGTTTCTTAATTTTATATATAATTCCCTAACGACAGTAGGTTTTTAAAGTATATTTGCAAAGCTGTTTTGAATAAATTTCAGTTTTTGAGTTCTGTTAGCAGTGAATGAACATTTTTGGACCAAATTCATTCCGTTTTCATGTAATATATGAAAAAAATAGCATTTCTGCATCAAGTAATTTTTATGGTACTGAAACATGATGGGCAAAAACATATTTTGAAAATGTTGACTGACGTTGCTCTTTTCATGGAAAATCCTGTTCATTGTAGTGTGCCAAGTGGTTACTTTGACCCCACTGCTTTTCAGGTGCTCTGTGTGGCTCCTCACAGGGCCTTGTAAGATCATGGCATTCCCTGGTGAAGCAATTCTTCCAGTGGTGATTGTTATCACTCTTTAGGTTGAGATGTGCAAATCATAGAACACCCAGCTTTTGCTTAGTACAGGAAGGCAAAGAAGGTCTCTATGGAAATCATAATTCACACTCTAACAGCTGCTATGTGTGTTTTCAGAACACAAATAGAAGCTACTGAAGCCCCTGTGATGTGCTGGCTCTGGTGTAGTGGTTAAATAATTCACTATCAATTTAAAGACCTGATTTGATGAACTTGAAGAACTATAGGGAACTGGCTGAGAAATTGCCAGTGTAATTTGACCCATGTAGTAGGATTAATTAGAAATCCCAATCAAGGATCCTTTGGAGAGGATTCAAGTTTCAAATGGGCCCAAAATGAGGCCAGAAATTTGTGCTGAGATTTCCAATGCTACTTAAAGTATTCTTGAATTCAAACCCCATGAGCTGAATAGAAACTGGGCATCAAACACTGTAGGTGGCTTGCAAATCAGAGTCTTGAATATGAACAGTGATCTTTCAGTCCTATTGAGAATTATAATAGGAGGTATTACAAAGGAAATAAATGGACTCTGACCCAAGTCTGGCATTTTTGTTTGGACAGGCTATATGTGCAAAATTGCAGACACATCCACATACTCTGCCTAATGGGTCAGCCCTTTTGACTTCCAGTGATGTACTGTCTTTATTACAAAGTTACTGCTTGGGCCAGGAGCTTTAATATATTAATAATCAGTGCCTTAGGCCAGGTATCAGGTGGTTTTTATTATGGCAGTCTGTGTGGTCTCACATTTAACTCCATGGGTAAAGAAGTAGAGAAACCACTCTCACCTTCATTTATTTCTCATATCAGATAGCTGAACAATTTCAGATCTCTGCTCCGTTTCTTTTGGTAAGCAATTCCCTTCTGCGTTATTTGACCAAATTTCTGGCTGCAGATGGTTAACTATTTGAATGCACATAATGCTGTTGTTAGCCTCAAAGAATTTAATTATTCTGTCTTTGTTCTCTATTTTTTTTAATCCTCGAAAGCAACTTTGCACTGTTTGATTTTCGTGTCTGTTAGCATTGGAGTGGACTTCAAGAATTTATATCGGTTATTACTGCATATGTCATGATGAATTTATATCTTGAAGGAAGCAGATCATGCTTCATCCTGAAATAATATTTACTTAGGAAAAATAGTAAACAAAATTAGAAATAAAGTTTCATTTTTAAATTAATGCAGAACAGCAGAAAGTGTTGACATACTTGACTGCATTGCTTAAGAACCAATTTTGTGATGTAGGGCAAACAGGATATTAACGCATTTAACATGATAATAGCTTAGCACTGATAAAATAAGAGCATATTTAAGCAAGACTATTTCCTTTTTATCTTGACTGATCTGAGCAGTCATTTGGTCATGTGAACTGCACTTAGCTGTTTTACTGCCCTAAAATACGATATTTCATTGCTGGCAGTGTAGAGGTCTGCTCCTCCAAGTGCTTGCTGGGAAGAAACTGCTCCAAAGAGATCAGTAAGCATCGGGATTATTATGGAGCTGAGCCCACCAGAATAAAACCATTTGTGTGCTTTATGAATAGCTCCCATGACTGTATAGCCCAGGGCATAAGAACCAGGGTGATTTTGGCATATTATCAGTTTGTTTGCATATGAAACCCAAAGCAAACCTTGGAGGGTGTGAACACAGAAAGACAACCTCCATAGTACCTTTTTTAAGGAAGAATGACATTAGCAATTACTTCTAAAAATGCAATGGTCTGCTTTGAATGGTCAAAGGACTGCTTAGGAAGGAATAGTGTCAATTTGGGGTCAGAAAAAAATCCTCTACAAACTTGAGTGAGGCGCTCTCAAATTATGATTCACATTCATACAAGTCTGCTTCAGTTTAAATTCTTGGCTGAATGAGAAGATCAGATTCTGGATTTTTCAAAGGTTGACTGACATTCCAGCAGCAAAATGGACTAAAAGTAGCTTCTTAGCCTAGTAATTTCTAATAAGCACTGAATAAATTTGAGTTATGTGAGATTAAAAAAAAAAAAAGTTATGAGTTTTTTTCTTATTTGGAGATCGCTGTATAACAAACCACCGTCTTTCTGAGTGTCCTGAAGTTTCTGGGTAGTGAATGTCATGATCTGTTATGTTCAGAAGAGGGCAGCATCAACCTAAACAAGTGGGAACACATTTAAGGATTTCAATATAAATAGGAGACGCTCCAGAAGGTGACACAAATACAGTTGATGAGTTTGAAACAAGAATTTTGTTTGTATTGTGATATTATAACAAATCAAATTCTTATTTCACAATTATTTGAGCATTATAGTGTCTCTGCAATAACATTTTTGTTGTCTTCCAATAGCAACACATTTCTCAGAATATTGGTTACCACATCTTAGTTATTATGACACTACAGCCTTTTATTTACAGGTATTTTGAAATGAAAAAAAAAAAAGATCAAAACTCTGAGCATTTTGTGGCTGAAATGCTACTGAAGTCACAGTTTATAAAAGCTAGGTATTGGTACAGGTGATGACACACTGGTCCCAAGGATCTCAGTTAATAGGAAAACTCAAGGACATTGGTTGCTGATGGATCTAGTTGATTTGGATGTAGGATTGAGTCAGATGCAAGATTTGGACTAAAATGGGCAAGTATTTGTGTAATTATATTGTGGCCTAAGGGAATTTCCTCAAAGTTTTGACTGTCCAAGGACTGCACTGAGTGCAGAATTGTTAGGTTAGCCATTCCTCACCCAGCTGCCCATGACCAAATTCTGTCCCAATGGAATGGGCTCATATCAGATTTAGCCATTTTACCACATGATTTTACTTAAACAACATGCTTGCAAAATTATGCACAAGTTCCATTGATGTTAGTGATGCTTCTATCTATGCTGGAGTGTTTTGCTGAGAGGAGAACTGCAAAAGGAAGTTCAAACTGTCAGCCTGCACAGTGGCAATAGATGATCCAGACAAAACATGTGCAGGGGCTTTTCTTGTAAGAGTTAACAAGATTAATTCTTGTATTCTGAATCAGGGCACCAGGAGATAAAAGTGGTTATTGCAAATGCTTTTTTTTTTTTTTTTTCCTGCTGACAACATTTTTAATGTAGCTGGGTGATTACAGCTTTTTTCCCTGGATGTATTTAGAGTTCCTTGGCTAAGGAAGATGCACCATATTTCACTTGATTCCTTTCTTGCAGGCTTAAAGAACTGGAACATGTAAGTTCTTCTATTTTGTGAATCTCAAGGTGGATTATTTAACCTTGTATTGTATCAAAATCCTGTTTCAGCATAAAGACTACATGTGCATACTCTTAATGAATAAGACCCTAAAGATTTGTAAAGAGCTTGAGTTTATATACTCCATTAAATATGATCTTCACAGGCTAATTAGTTAGAAATTTTACCCTTGCTTATAGTATACAACATTTTATGGTCAATAACAGTAAAATCTATGTAAACCATGCTCTCTATTAATAAACATTATATGCTTCTGGCTTTCAAATAAGGAAATTGATTACTTGTTTTTCTCTAGTGACTGGACTGCTGGCAGAGTAAAATCCAAGCAATTAACATTATGGATAGATTGCTTCATGTGAGACATGAAGGCATTACAGATAATTTTACTTTCTATCAAAATAAGGATACTAGTGCTGTGAAGAAAACTTAGATCAGCAATATCCAAACTCAGAGATTTCAGAGAGTGTCCAATGTCTCTGGAGGTTGATATTGCATGGTATTATTTCCCCTGTATGTTACAGGTTTGTGTCCAACCAAGATTAGAACCAGCTGGACCTGGTTATTAGCTGCTCGTTGTTGGATAGCTTCTGTTCTGTTTTTAGCAGTAGTGTATATACCCCTGAAACCTCCCCTGTAAATGGCGCTTTTGACTTTTTTAAAGGCGGCACTGAAATGGAGTGATCCGGGATATGCACCACCCTCCCCATCCCTGCAGGGGCCTCTCTGGGTTAGCATTTGAAACACAATGGTGGAATGAATGATCTCTATGGAGCTGTAAGCTTATGTGATAAACTGTTGTTCTGCCAGCACGCACAGACATAATCATCTTCTATTCCAGCCCAGGAGCTCCCCAGACCATGTGTACTTTGGGGATGTATATAAACGAGCAACTCATTTTAACTTTTCAGCTAATAGGATTTGCAGTATAAGCCAGGAGAAAATACCTGTGCCCTAACCTTTATACCCCTTACTTTCCCATAGAGAGGCATTGCTGAAACAAAACGGCCTCTCATCCTAGAGTGACATGTTTGACATGTGCACTGTTGTATACAAAAGCCTACAAGCCCAGGACAGAGAAAAAATATATTAAAGGTCTCCTCTGATAGGGGTCTTTTCTATGGCCACACTTGATAAACAGATGCTGAAAATATTTTAGTAATTTAATTAGAAAAATCAGGCGAATGGGTCTTCTGGTTATGGATAGAATTTAGATTGCCTGTGCACTTCAAAAATGCAGTTGTTTAGCTTCAAAGGAAAATTTTGGACTGGATGAATAACAATTACTTTTTTTGCAAAGAGCATGTCTTATTGGTCCTGTCTAAACAAAGCAGAATTTTCAGCTTTTGTTTAAAATAATAAGGTTAGCACACAGTGCAGCTCCATCCTCCTTCCAAAGGTGTTCCCTGGGCCCCAAATATAGTTAATAAATATAAGAAAAATGTCTAATCCAATATCTAGCTAAAAACTAATAACGTCAATGCTTAGAATTTGAGCTTTTACATATTGGAGACTTCCCTCTCTCCTGTATTTTGTTCTTCCTTTTTATTTTGGTTTTTTTTTTGTTGGGTTTTTTTGTTTGTTTGTTGTTTTTTGTTTGTTTGTTTGTTTTTTAATCAAGCACAATGTATATTTAGAAGGATAGCAGTTCAGGAAGATCTTCCTACCTTTCTCTGTCCTCCAGCAGTTCCTCCAAAATACCTATGCTGAATTTACTTCACAGGTCACAACTATTATTGAGTTGAAATCTTGAAAAGGATGAATTAACTTTTTACATGAGTGCTTTTCCCTAACCAACTTTGAAGTCCCTAGAGCATCTGAGGATAAATTTTTTGCTGCCTTTTTTTTTTTTTTTCCCATTAGACTGTGTAGTGGTCAGATCAAGGTGGAACTGATTAATGCAGAAATAAAGATTTCACTCCTGGGTGCTTAGAGCACTGCCTAGTCATGAAACCAGAGTCTGATTCTTGTATGATCAGTTCTCAAATTGGAGTGAGTCATTAACCACGCTGATTTGATGCTCATCAGTTTTAAAAGCTGTAGATTCTGAAAACATGTTTCCATAAGTAAATCACCTTTTTTCTAGAGAAGCAAAGGGAAGTGTTCAGCTCATGGAGTTGAACTTTGATCCACAATGGAAGTTCTCAGTGTGCTAAAATGTGAAGGTTGGGAGCTTGAGTGAATGCTTTTGTTGTTGAACATAAAAATATAAGACTTTTGCTGAAAGCAAAATCCTATTGCTACTTTATGGAGTTCCCTTAGTAGGTGGCCACCATCTTGTTTACAAGGAAATCTCAACCATTAGGGTTTGAGCAAACTGCTTATGGTTGGCTTTTAGCAGGAATGACACAAAGAACAAGCGAGGCATATATTGGATTGAGGTAAGCAGTCTCTGTTACCACAACTGTATTACTAACTTATGTTTAATTGCTCAGCATTTATGAGGTTCATAGTTTATTGTCTTTTCTTGCCACACAATAGGTTGGGCAAGTCAAAAAAGCTCCAAGTTTCAAAGGCTAGAGTTTTGGGTGCCTGCCAGCACTGCTCTGTTTAGCAAACAGGCAGCAGGGTGCTTATTAGTAGGTTGTGGCTGGCAAACCATGAAGCCTGTGGAGCCAGATGCACTGATCAAATAGTGAACCCATAGATCAGTAAGCCCATTAGATGAAAGAGGGGAGCACCACTGAGTATAAATATATTGTTCATAGGCTTCAATTAGTTACCATAAATGACTTTTGTTAATTTTCTGTTGATCCAGCAGTCTGAATATTAAACATTAGTTTAAGCAACATTTGTTCCAAATTGCTTCTCTTAGAATTTCCCAATGATTTATAATTATATACTACTTCATAATAAAAGTGCCAAATTGCTCTTATTACTTCTATTTAATTCAGTGTAACGAATAGTGTCTACTTGTAACTCAAGGTGCGTATAGATTATTTATAAAAGCATAATAAAAATTGGCAGTGAATCAACCGTTGTGTCAGATCAGGTGATTAGCTGGTCTGAATCTGCCTGGTTCTGTGGAAGCCAAGGTAAGTCTAGGAGTTCCCTGAAGTCACTGGGGTTATGGAAATTTTCTAGTTGTTAAAGAAACTATGAAAAACCTGAAACATCAGTTGCTGTAACTTCAGCTTGAAGTTTCCAAGAGCAAACTTTGCTCTTTTAATTACTTGAACTTCCCCGATTGATTTGGGTTTGTTCTTGTTTTTGTTTGTTTGGGGTTTTTTTTAAGTGTGATTCAGCCTGTGAATCACTTGTTAATTTCCTGGGATGGCTACTGTGAAAAGTAGGTAAAATTTATGGTGTACCTCATCATTTAAGTCATGTGGCAGGATTCCCTCTTCCTGGCCATTTACCTGCTGAACTCTGGAATGACTTGAGCATTCTTAGTCCTGTTGCTTTCTAGCAATGCTCTTGTGAACACGGTCTAGCTCCTATAAATGTCTGCAAGGAAGAAGTGAAAGATGTTGTAATGCCCCTGAACCATCACTTTTGTCATGTAAAAATCTGTGAATTCTTTTTGTAGAGAGAACCCAATTCTGGTTTCAGTTACCTCCTCCAGGAAAGATCAATAGGAAAAAAAAATCTGATAGAGTATTTTGAAGATCAATCTGAGATTACTTACTTACATAATAAATAGGAAAAATAAATTAATTTCTACAGCTAAGAATCTTCTGTTGATAATTCTCAGAAGCATAGGACAAAACTAAATTAACTCTCCTCTCAGCCTCTTTCCATGCTGTTGTCAGCATCTTCTCTGTTTCCTTTCTGTTGAGTAACTCAGTGCTGCTCTAAATTTTGAGAAAAAAACCCACAAAAGAAAACATGATGGTAGTATTTTTTCAATGATTGTCTCAGGCTTTGCATGGCTGATGTGAATTAAGTTAATTTGAAGGTACTAGTCACTGGCAAAAAAGTCTTCCTCATCTGTGCTTTCCATGTGGACAAAAGTGATGTGCTGCACCAGTTTTTAAAGGAATTGTTACAAATTATATTATTGGTAAGATATTTAGTTTCAGGTGTTTGCACACTGCAAGAGAATCATATCCACATAACAGAAAAACAATCAGAACCCATGAATTGATTTTGCAACTTATCAGGTTGAATTTGTTTAAAAGTCTGTGATGACCTTAGCGGCATGCAGCTTTATTTTGGGTCTTGTACTGGCAAGATGTTTAAACACATAGCAAGTGTTATGTATTTCAGTAGTTCCGTGATGATATGCTGAAGTAAATGATGTGTATAAAATTCAGTGTGTCCTTATATTGCTTAGGCTAGTGCAAACGGAGTCTTTGCACTAGTGGAAGTGAGAACATGTTTAGCTCCAACTCAGCAAAATTTGGAAGAAAAAGTCAGGTTGGCATTTTCAGAATGTGTGATTTATTTGAATGTTTCTTACCCTTCAGTTACAAGTCTACTTTAAGTCATCATCTAAGGGCTACGTTAGCTCTTTTTAGGTGGGAAACCAGAGTCTATTGTTCTGAGACTAAATTAGGACTAGAGGCCAGATTAATAAATAATATGATTCACTTTCTGGAATTCTTAAATGTCACTAGGTAAGCATACATCTGTGAGGTTTATTAGCCTCATTATTCCTGTGCAGAACTGACATCTAAGAGCACAGACAAGAACAAAGACTAACTGAAAAAGAGACTAATGCTAATGCAGAAATCTTACATACCATTGAATATAGGGCAATCTAAAACCCAGAAATCTACATGACAAGCACCTTTATTTTTCAAACAGTAGCATTCCAGGGAAACACAATTACTCTGTGGCCCTTAAATTGAGTTGGTCCTTAAATTAAGGTATTTTGATTCCCATTTTCTCCTTTTGAGGGCCAAAGTCTATAACCCAGCCAAAGCAAGCACTCCCTCACCCATGTGTTTGGACATTGACAGCCCTGTTCCTCAGTCCAGTCCAGACAAGAAAACTGTTTTCAAAGCCTGTGAAGTTTTAGATGCATTGAGTGGGAGAAGGGTAAGAGCCAATAGGCCTCCCTGTGTTGATATCCTTTCTTACAATATTCCCAAAAAGAACTCAAAGGAACAACATTCTCTTTTGTTTCTATCAGAGAGTATCTGCAGAGGGAGAGACTTTCTGCTTATACATCTGGAGTAATAGAAAAACCTTACAAAATGACTCTGCAGGAGTTAATGTTTTCCAGTTATTCTGGCCCACTGAAAAATACCCTAAAGAAAAAGCAGTAGTAGTTTTCCTTTGCTAGAATGTCTCTTCAGAATGAACAGGAGGACATTAGTCCCACACTTCTTCATGCTCATCTCCATACCTCTGGCTGTGGCAGCAGTTAGTCCAATATGAGAACCTCAGGGTCAGTAAAAAAATGATGCAGAAATTAACTGAACCCATAGTCTCTCTCCCACCTCAGGCTTTGTTTGCAAGACCCCACACCAGAAAAGGGGCAGAACTATTGTGAGTGCTTGGATAGAAGGGTCTAACACTTTTTTATTTGCTGTAGCCTATCCTAACTCAGACTGGCTCAGCCAGGTTAACTACTTTGATTTAAAATGCCAGAGAAAGAAGGCATCTTGGTTTTTATCTTGGGATAGCGCTTGCTTTGAGCTGCTCAATTATCTGTAATTTAACTGATAACCTCAGTTGAAATCTCAGTTGTCTTGTTTCTGCTGGTGTTATAGTCTCGGGTAGGAAGCTATTATAGCCTCAGGAAGGAAGTTCCAGCCACCCCAGATAACAACCTTTTTTATTCCCCAACCCTGAGTTTTTTGGTTGGTTGGTTGTTTTTTTTTCTTTCTGGTTAGACATATCATTTGAACCAAATTTGTGTAAGTGTTTGCAGCTCCCAGGGGTTTTTGCTAGGTTGGGGATGCTCAGGATTTCTGAACTTCAAATCTTTAATGATGCATGCAAAAACCAAGGAAAACATTGACACTCTTAAGAATGCCACATGCTGCACGTCTATAGAGAAAGAAAGATGAAAACTCTTTTCTTCTACTAAACCAGTGGATTATAGCTAATGCCATGAAACTGGACCAGTGTTTTCATGAAAACAAGTATTCTTTTTTGAATTCATGCCATCTTGCTTTGCCTCAAATGCTCTGTTTGGCTGAAGTTCAGCAGGGGTATTAGGAACTGCTGCTAGCTGAATGCAGAGCAAACTCTCACAGCCAAAATTAAGAACAGTGCTGTCTTCTGCAGGGTTTTTAAAACCTAATTAAAGTAAATACTTTGGAATGATTAAAAGGCACACACCATTTTAAGATAAAAGTTTATTATAGTTAAAAAAGGAAGCTCTGTAATTTAAAATGGAAAGTTTATGAAGCTTCAGGATAAACCTCAGCTAGGAAAAATAACAGGTTTCAGATGTTCCAAATATCATACGTTAACCCCAAATGATCATTCTATAACACCAGTATCCTTAGTCCATGCTGGTTGGAATTAGAACACCCACTCTGCTTAAAGGCACAATGCTCACTGCCACCAGCCATTAATCACCCTGTTCCTGCCCCACGTCAAGGCTCCAGGCATCATGATTTAAAAAATGGATGATTGTGAATCTATCCCAGCTAGATCACATCTAGGCCTGCTCTGAGCAGGAGGTTGGACTAGAGACCTCCTGAAGTCCTTTCCAACCCAAGTGATCCTAGGGTTCTAATAAAACAAATGGCTGCTAGAGCAGTATCTAGTGAGACCAAACAGCTAGGAAATGACATATTTTGCAAGGAATGCTTATGTATGACATCGAAAGGGGGAGGATATTCAAATGTTATTTACTTAAGAGTAGCTGTTACCTAATCTACAGAATCAGATTTATTTGGATAGTTGCTATAATTAAATTCCAACTGACTACTAGAAACATTGAAAGTTAACAACTATGTAATAAACTTTCTAGGCAACAATTAAGTGTGTTGGGGAGACAAGTCTACAAATCTTTTAAAGGTACTGTGAGAAAGGAGATGGAAAAATATTATCAGAAAGCAATATAGTTTAAACTATTAATTAAATTTTAAATTGTCCTTATGTGGGAGCACCTTCCTGATGATATGCAACAAAAGACAGTGCAGGAGTGGGTAATGGATGAACCTGCAACCACTGTTTGAAGCATTTTTTGTGCTGTAATTGAAATCTCCTAACATGTCACTACTTGCTTTAAACAAAAAGGAGTAGTTAACAGCAGATTTCTATTAGGTAGGTTACTCAAGATATTTTCTGGCTCAGAATTTACTCCATTGGTTTAGACCGCTACTGCACTAGCCCACTTAAGGTTTCAGCAAAGTGCACACCTCATTTCTCTTTCTTCCCTTCCTCTTCACACTGCTTGAGTGAAAACCACCTTTGTGCTTTTAGCATCCTACTTGCTGTTCTATTAGGCCTGAACTCTTCTGATTCTACAACACTCAATCAAAAGCTCTAAGGAGGTCTTCTTGTGACAGCCATTTGGTTTACCTTGCTTTGAGAAGATCTGGGAAGATATGTAATTTGTTCCTCTTCCCACATACTGCTGGGATAACACTTGGCTGCCTAACTCACTCAGAAGTACTTGGTGTTTCTGAATGGTCTTATGATTGCCACAAAGGGATTTTTTTTTCACTACCTTTGAAGTGGAGAAAATTGCCTAGGCTAAGAGAAGCTTTCGTAAGAGTGGGATTTTGTGAGTGACACGCCGATTTTCAGCACTTTTTTGCACTCATTTTTATTGTCCTTCATCATTGGTCCTTCCACTGACTATGCCTAACTTAATCCTGTGACTGCTTGGCATTGGGCATTGTACTAACTGTTGTAAGGAACATCCTCACAGTAGTGATGGCCTGTATGAGTTGGCTTTCAAAATGTGATTTCCTTGTGGTTGCAATGTTGTCCTTCCATCTTTTGCTTCACACACTGTGCTGGTTTTTTTAAGCAATAATTCACAGCAACCATTTGCAACTACAGAATTCAATAATACACTGTCAGTAATCAATTACAGAAATACAAAATATTCAAACACACTTTTTGTGTCAGTATTAAAGTACAACAAGCTCCCTCGCTTAGAAGATAGTAATAGTAATGGCTTCTTTTTAGTCCAGTCATTGCATTCTTACTGTGTTTCTTCTGTGCTGCAGTCCCTGGAAAATATGCTGCAAATTCATCATCTTGAAGAAAGGGTATGCACTGTGCCAATATGAACTTTATTTCAGGATCAGACCTGAGTCACCTGAAATTTCTCATTCAAACTTTTAATTAACTCCATTTCTGTCCACAGTTTTAAACAATTAGTTAAGATCTCTAGGCCATATCCTGACCTATTGTAGCCACCTCCCAACTGAACTTATTGTTGAGCTGTAATGACTATTTGTTAAGTGTGGATATCAAAACACTTTCAAGCATGAGGAACTAGTGTGATAAACCCTGGAGATGATATAATCACAACAGACTCTCCTAACCTGATGAAGTTACCTATTAAAAGAACATTACTGTTTCTTGGCTAAAACTAATAATTAGTTTGAGCTTTTTAAAATATATGATAATACAAATAGCTGCTATAAAGGCACCTGTCATTATCCAACAAAGCTACTCCTCATTTCACACTGAAAATTATTCCTACTGAGAAAAAAATGTTATAAAGCAGAGGAGCAAGCAGGCTATCAGATGTTTTTTCATACCTTTATGGATTATTCTTTTTACAAATAAAAATTTTCTTCCATTTTCAAAAATTTTATCATGGAGTAATGCCCTATGTCATTGCTAGTATATATAGCAAATGGTATAATGAAGGCTAGTACTGTGTGAATCTATACAAAATAGGGAAAAAAGAATCATTTGCTTTAATTTCAACTTAGGCGAGTTCCTTATCAGTCAGAGAACCCTGCAAACTTGTCTCATGTACTCTTTTACAGCTGGCATATTTATTTATGTTTAAATGTTACACATAGGATAGGGGAAGATTTAATTCTCTGCTTTGCTGAAAAACATGCAATATTATGACCTCCTGTTTTCTCTCAGCATAAAGGTTATATTGGTATCATAATTTGGATGTGCCTGTCAGAAGAAACACTGAGGGAACCCTTATTATTCTATTTTTTAAATTTATCATTCTCCATTAAAATAGGCACTTTGGAAAATTGCCTGCTTGTCACTCAGCTACATTTTTTAGGATGCAGGAAGTTAATAATTTTCAAAACTGTTTTGTAAGCTCCATTTTGAGACAGTGCATAAGCATGTTTAGAATAAGTGGTAGGTTAGATGAAATGTGGGACTAGCTTTCTGTCTCTCCTGTTCACAACAAAGCAGGAGGAATTAACATGGAAGCACTTTCCAGCTTATGAAATGTAATCATTTTAGTGTGCAGTACCTATCAGTACATATTTCTGTAGGCTGCTGACTTGAATTCTAAAATCAATCTCTTCATTTTTTTTGTCCTAAAAAATGTCAAACTTCTCTGTCTCTTGAAAATCCACTTATGGAAAAAAGGCCTCTGCATCTTTTTTTCAAGAGCAGCTGCTGTGTTTTCTTTAGTACCCAAGGAAATAATTAAAAATTAGAGGGGAAAAAAAAATCTAGCTAGCCTACTTTGACCTAACCAGACCCTTCCCACAACTGCTTGCTTAGCACACAGTTTAGCTGTATAGAGTCTAGTTTAATGAAAATGTGTGGAATAGAGGTTCCTTACAAATTGTTTCAGAAAGCCAGTATTGTTTGATGAAGATTTAGTTACAACCCTTATAAGTGTCTCCTCTCATTGTTAATTTCCTGAAGTGTTTGTCTTGTTAATGGTAACTTCTATGTTTATAGTTGTTGGTATTAGATTTTTGGCTACAGCATTTCTTCTCAAGTAGATCATCTATCAGCAGATGCAGCATGAGGGTATCACCAGTCAGTTGTGGTTCTCTTAGGGATCATTAAATTTTGGTACTTCGACATTATAATGCATCTTTGGTTAAACAGCCTAATAAATAAGATATGAGCAAATAAATTGGATGTAAAAAGTATCCATATCCATGAAAGCAGAACTTTTCTAGGTTTATTCTGATTCTTGCTGAAGATAGGCTGGATTGGCTTTTTGGATTATAACAACCGTGGCATTCTTTAGGAATTATTCTTCCTGAGCAGTTTGGCATCATGTATGCTGAATTAACTAATGAAGTATAATTTTCTCTGCATGTAATTTTGTATAATCTGATAATAAGCACAGTTTGAAAAATTGGCACATGCATCATGATTTCAGGGGTGCAAGTAGTTTTAACAGCACTTCATGACCTGCTGTGAATTCCTGTGTGTCTGAATGGGACTGAGGACCATTTTATTCACAGAATCTCAAAACACTCTACAGTGCAGCGTATTTTTTTAGAGTAACTTGATATGAACTGGGAACAGAATGTTAATCAACAGGCTTCTGAGTGCTCAGCTTTATCCACTTGACTTCTGTGTCTCTCATGGCCTTAAGCATAAGGAGGTTTATTGATTTTTTGCTAACAGCTTTGACACAGTTTGTGTTATCAGTAGTGCTCACTGTGTTTGGAGTGGACATCAATGTATTGACCTGCAGCAGAATGAGTGGAAGAGGACAATCACTTCCCCAACTCACAGATTCATAAAGAGAGCTTAGGTTAAAGTTAAGGCTTACAAAGTCTTTCTTCTTTTCTTGTTGGAATCCTGGAGTTTATTCTAGTGGCAGAAAAAGAGGCAGTATTTCTGTCTCAGGAAAAGATCCTAGGTGACCTGCTTTGAGAAGCAGTGTTGGACTAGGTGATGAACCTCACCATCCTGAGATACCTTCCAACCTCACCCATTCTGCCACTCCTTACCAGGGAGCAGGACTGATCAGTCAAGAAAAAGAACTTTGAACAAGCAATGATCAGGCTTTTGAGAGATGCAGTCAAAGAGAAAACTTTACTGCCTGCAGCCCTTAAAACTACCAGATAAAGCAACTGGAATAATTTGTTCATACTGAAATGCTACATACTTCCACTCATTAATTTACCAGTTTTCTGGTGCAAGGTTTCTTGAGATCTTTTAATTCAGTTTATACTAAAAAATTCCAGAAGATCATTTGAGATGTTTTAATTAAACTTGAAGTGGCCTATATCAAGCTGGCTAGAGAAAAGTGAACCCCAAAGGAGCAGTAATCTTCTGTTGCTTTGTTTGCTCTGTAGAAAGATAACCCTTGCAAAGGCTGAACTTCATAGCCACATGAGGACTAGAAGTCAAAAGCAGAAACTCATCTGCCACTGCTGACAAGGAGTATCAGCCATTATTATTTATGATGTCTTGTGTGTTAGAAGCTGTGTAGCAACAGTGAGATGGCAGCCTTTGTTTTGCTGGCACGGAAAGCTCCATCTAAATACCCATAATTATGTAGACCAGTGTCTGCAGGGTGTCATGAGAGGCTTGCCATTTTTGTACTAGCTCTATGAACTAAATTTATTAGTAAATATTTTATCATAAATCTGTGTTTTTATTTCTACAGTGTATTTATCAAAAGAAAAAAAAACCCAACCAACTAAACAAGTATCATAAAATAGGCCAGAGGAAGAAAAAGAAGCATTACTAACCCCAAAAGGAAAATAATTATGGTTTAAGAAAGACTAGGTCATAAGCTTGTTATTTGTTTGGGGATGTTTTTTAGAGACTTCAAAGATCGAGAGAATTCTACTTTGAAAATTTCATGTTCTTCCATAGCAGCAGACCTCAGCACAAATATGACTGTGGAAAATCTGAATAAAAATACTTCCACCACATTTGTGGAGAGAGAGAATGAGTATAAATATATTCAATATAAGACAAAAGCGACTGCAGTACTTTAACTAATTTACAGAAACATAAGGTCCTCTATTATGGGCGAGGGGATTTATGAACTTAATGGTGAGGAGGGCAGTCCTAAGTGCTGATAAATCAACAATATTTGCAAATTTCCTTCTGTCTGTAGCCCTCTGATCCCTGTAATATTATGAAGCTAATTCCTTCATAATTATTTATTTTACCCCCAAACACTAACAGCAGAGGGCCATGATCTATTCCAGACTAACTTCCCTTCTTTCCAAATGGGATGACACAGCAGGAGACAGCTGGCAGGAGTGAAAGAGTGTCCAGCTCAGCTTATAGAGTTGTGCTGGTGATTTTGATTTAAATAGGAGTTGATTAGCTGACTTTAAAAAGTAGCCACAAAGTTACATCTATGGAAGCTTATGGTTTCTGCCTGAAGTACTGGTTATTACTGTTAGCTTATCAGTAACTGATTTTTTGTTGTGAGCCTGGGAGGCTGTGAAGTTTTAAAAGTGCATGGCTACATCCTTGAAATTTCTTCAAGCAGGTTATTGTTTTCTTCTGTGCCAGTTCAAAACCTAACACAACAGTGATCTTCTACTTTGAGACCCTTGGTGACATGGCCATACAAATGAATAGTTGACAACAGCTGGTTTGCTTGTGTTTGAAATTAGTAGTTAGGCTTAGTGGCTGGGGAGTTAGTATGCACATTTGTCTTTGTGAAAATACAGGGCAGGCAAGATGGACATCTGTTCATATGGCATTTGCAGGTATTTTTCAGATAATATTGGGTATGAAGGCATAAGAAGACTGAGAAAAGCCATATATTCTAATTTCTGATGCAAGGATGAATGAACCTTGCCTCTGTCTTTTGCAACAGCATTTGGATTTTCCATCTGCTAATGCTCTTAACTCATTTGAAGGAGTAGTTCTTAACTGTGCTGTTGTTGAAAAATGTAGGGTTTTTTAAAGGAAAGGATATAGTTATGAGGCTGTGGTTAAAATCATACTAAATACTAGTAGAGAACTGTTTATCTGGATGGAAAAAGAACTGAGAGTACAGGCTGTTTGTTCTCACTGGAAACCCTCCAAAATCCAGGGTCAACATTTTATGGCCTTGGGCCTATGTACAATCAGTGGACTTAGGCTAATATGGAGGTCACGTTTTTTGGCAGAATGGTTTTGTCTTGCTTCCTCGGTGCCACGGTACCTGTGTAGTTCCTCCCTAACTCAACTTAGCAGGAAGGAGAAAGTGGCTGTGGTTTTAAAATACTTTCCACAGTTAGAGTTTTCTTACTGTATGAAGTGAGCCGTTGGTAGCAGTGGCTATCAGCCACTAGTGCAGCTACTAAAGATGTAGCTGCAGTCTTTGGCCAGGATGCACCCAGTTCAGCCTCATTTACTACTGCTCCTTCTGTCAGTAGTGGGTTCATTGAAGGCCTGTGCTTATGCTTGTCAGCCTTTGATCTGTGGACCCTTGATGGGGGGGTCTTTAAATATATGGAAAAGACCTGCACAGATCCTTTTACCCACAAGCAAAAAACAACAAAAAAAAGAAAATATGAAATGGGAAAAGAGAGACGAAGAGTGAACCTTTTCAAATTTTTGTTGCCTTGCAACCAGGAACAAGGTAACTTTACACAGGATGATGCTTGCTATTCTCACAGCCCTGCCCCAAGGGTTATAAGACTTCTAAATTTTGAGAAACCATGTACTAGAGTTTGCTGGTATTTAAACAGCCCTTTCCATCTGTGGATACTGTGCCAGAGAGATCATATTTTAAAACAGGTGTAGGTATGCCAGAAGGCACAGAGATTGATATGACAAAGACCACCTTGCAGCTCAGTGGCAGAGAGAGATTTCCTGATGCTTGCCACTAAAATGCCCCATTTTTCCAAAGAGGGTCTCCTGGTGCTCAGTCTTTTGATTAAGATTACTTATTAGACCCTTAATCTCTCTGCAGACTGGACAGGTGAAGAACGTGCAGTTCTCTGCCTGCCTCAACAAACAAAAGCATTTCCTTACCCTCAGTATGCCCTTAACCCTGGTGTGGAGGGGCATTAAGGGCAATTCAATCTACATTGTGGATTTGATTTTTGGTTTCTCAGATGAGCCTGCCAAAGCAGGGAACACTTAATGCCAATTATAGTTAATGCCAATTAGAGTAGTGACTTTTGTGTGAAGAACATTAATCCAGTAAGAGCTGTCCCAGGACCACCAAGCTCTTTTACAGAAGTCAGCAAACAAGCCACCCAATGGAAATAGCTTTTAGTTTTGAAAGTACAGCATCTCGCCAGAGTCTTTTAAAAAGCTGTCGAAAGCAAGAAATTCCTTGGTAATATCTTCACCTTGAATTTTTTTCCTCATAATGCACTTCTGTTTTTTTTACAAGTACTTTAACATGATCTTCTAAAATGTGATTAACTTGTGTATGTGCTTGAGGCTTTCATGAACAAAACATATTTTAAAGTGACTTTTCCTGTTAACATAAAATTACATGTAACCAAGATGCTGCCACAGCGTATTGTGTGAAAGCTTCTGTGCCAGGTATGTTCACATTTCACCAGGGTAGCACTGATTTCTTTTCACTCCTCAGTTTACATTTCCAAACATATCAATACACAAGTACTGGAGGATTAACTTTACATCTCGTAAAGAGGTTGGCATTGTTCATGATAATGCACAGCCTTTGGTATAATTACAGCAAGTCATGAGAAGGTTCAACTGTTTCATTAGCTGACTGGAAACAATGAAGTCTTGCATTTCATCAAAATCAGATGTCATACTTGTGTTCCAAGGATAATAGGAATAATTTATACCATCTAAGGCTGGGCTGTGCTAATCACATTGGGGATCATACCTCAATGATTCTGCATTAAAATGTGTCATATCACAAGCCCAGCTTCTGGATGTAATCTCCTGGAGAAGTGAAGAGTGAATGCAAGATGATGTGGGCTTTGCTCACAAAAGCATGTATGTGGAGCTCTTTCCTGCCTGACAGATTACCTGAAGATGGACCAGCAGTTTGTGGGCTCCTTAGTTTGGAGGCTGCAGAGACCTGATGCAGGTTTAACCCCATGAAGGAGAGGGAATCCCTTCATCAGCTCTTCATGTTTGAAAGTCTGGACCTCAGTAGCAACTCCTGATGATAAAGAAAGAGGATGAGGGATCTGATTATTGTTATCCAAAACAGACAAGGTCACTTGAGCAGCAGCAGTGCTCAGTACTAAACTTGTAGTTCCCCTCGCTGGACGGGGAGTCATACCCTTCACACTAGCACAGGAAGAGGGATGCACAACTGAACAGTTATGATGGACTCTTTCAGCTGGATTTCTCTTGTCAGAACCTACTAAACTGAAGCAAGAAATATAGTTAGGGGTTGAGCCAAAAATTTAAACAGCTGACTTTAAACTGGTTGCTACAGAACAGATAGCAAGGTCCAGTTTCCCCATCCCCATAGTCCAAGCGATATTTATTCTCCTTTATAGAGGGCTTGGCCTGTGAAAAGGCAAGATTTTAAAGCAAAGAAAGCAAAAAGTTGTGGGTTTGTTCCTTATATTGAAAAAAAAAATAGCTCTTACCCAGCCTGAAGGCAAGGCTATAATTGTAAAATGAATAAAATAATTACATATAATCTAAGACGAAAAAAAGAAAGAGCCCTTTAAATGTTTTGCTTGGGTTTGGGTTTTTTTTTTTTTTTTAATATTTATTTAGCTTTAGTAGCTAACACAGTTGAGAAAAGAAGCCGTTGTTAGAGAGTGGAGAACCATTATCTCTTGAGCTAAGTTGTAAAACCTTCATTTTGTATGTTCTGAGGAAAATCAGAGAAATAGGGAATCCTAAGAAATATGAATTAAACCATAACATGTTTAAAATGAAAATCATTCTGATAGGAAACACAACAGCTGTAGCAAAAATGCAATGGCATTTGAAACACAGCAAAAAATCAAGAAATTTATGACCAACTTTTAGCTGTTCCTCTCAAAAGGTTTGTGTGATTTAAGGGTTGGCCTTTACTATCTGTTTTCTATCAAGAAGCCTTCAATGCTGAAGTAATGCTGGAGGATAAAATAATCTATTGGCTTTTTCTAGAAATATATTGAGAATTCAGAAAACTGTCTGGAATCAAGAGAAAAAATTCTGAGAAAATGCAGAGATTTGCATCAGATGCAAAATCACTTGGGGTCTTTCTTCCCAAAATGCAAGAGCTGAAATCTTGTCTTTTCATTAGCTCTTGCTAGAAAAGTCTGCAGTGAAGTGGAATGAAACACCATAGAACAAGCTGTGTCTGAACTTCAGCCAGACACCCTCTTTTGGATCCCAAGGAACTTTGATGTGCTGGTGCAAAACTGATTTTTTAGAAAATGTGGCTGTGATAAAGGCATTTCCATAGTGAAAGAGGCCTGATTGGGTTAGGAGAGCTGAGAAGATAAAAGCAATGCAACATAACCTGTGTTTTGATTCAAGAACCCTTACATGGAATGAGCTGAAGGAATTAAATTTCACAAAGTGTTACAGCCTTAGTTGTGTCTTGGTATGTTTCATCACACAAAATGATATTCAGCCCAGAACTAAAACATTAAATCGGGAGATATGAAATAAAAAATAAGCAGCAGAAAACATGACTTTTGACTAAATGAATTGGCTGTAAAAACAGGGGTGAAAATGTGGTATAAAATTATCAAAGCTCTCTGCAATTTTTGCAGCGCTTTCTCAGCCACAAATATGCTTTCCCACATAAGACAGGAACTTGTTTCTTTGTAGAGCTATCATTAAGTACAGCAGAATGCCAAGTCAATGTCAAAGCTTTGAAAGCAAAGTATTAGTGTTTTCTTTTGTCCTTCCTTCCTTTGGAAAAAAATGAGAGATTTGTTTCAATTATGCATTTTTAACAGATTCAGATTACAAAACAATATATTCTCCACACACATGAAAAAGGAGATGCCAAGGACTCCTTTCAATAAGATCTTTCCAAAAGATCTGTTCTTTCCTTCAGAATGTGTATTATGAGACCTTTGGAAAGGTGAGGAATATTTTCAGCATACAGATGGCAGTCTGCTTTCTCATTCCCTTTTGCCTGACTGGCCTGGCTGAACTTTCTTACTGATCAGTAGTGACTGGATCACGCATGAAAGCATGCTAATGCACAGTGCTGAAGCAATGGTAGCTGACTGAGAACAAGGATTACAGCTGTATCTCTGAGGTGTGTTTCAGTCTGCGATTTTTGGAGCCTTGTTAGGTTTCTTCTTCATAATTAGATTGTTGTGAGCAGCATGATCAATGAAATGTAATCATTATAACTCCATCTAGGACTGAGGTTACATTACCAGAAATGTGAGTTATGTCTGCATGACACGAGGCAGTGTTGTGTAGCTATAGCAAGTTAGCTCTGAGGACCAGAAATATGGCCTTATGAGCTGCAAACATACCTCTGGTGCTGTGCAGCAGGGGAAGCTCAGGAATGCAGGCTGGTGGCAAGGTAGCTCAAGGGAGGCATAGTGGGCATCCTGTGTAGCCATGATGCCTCCCTCCTACTGCTCTGTTGACCTGCATGATGATTTACTTTGATGTTTGCAGTCAGAGACAATGGCAGGTACAAACATAGTTCTTCCAACAAGACTAAAGGTAAACCCTAATGCACTGAAAGGAGATCTTCAAAAAGGTTATATGATATAGTGCTCAAGAAGAGGATTCTCTGGATTCATGGCCTATGTTCCTCATGGTTACTTTGTGTAGCCCTGGCTTCTAGAATTGGCGTGGGTGTTTCATTACTGCTTAAACTCACTGTAAAGTTCAGTAAAATATGATGATTGCAGTGTCTGCTGTTTAGGAAACACATAAGGTGAAAGCTTTTATTAACATGTTCTATTGGAACTGAAAAATCTAGCTGCTTTATTCACTGCTGCATGTACAGTTTCAGCCATTAGACAAGGAGAGTAACCAGCCCTGCTGGAGAGTAACCACTTTGGAACTGGGTTTTTTTTATGCGTCAGGTCTCATCTGGAATATTTTAGAAGAGGATTAATCACTTCCCAGTTTTGTTGAACCTGAAACAAGACTTTCTGACTAAAATTCACATAACTTAATTTTCCTGTGGCTGCCTATAAAAACCACCAAGAAATCATGCCATCCAGCAAGGATACTTTAATTTGGTTTTACAGAGAAAGAGACTCAGTTTGGCACAGAGTCACGGTGTAGTGGAAACATACAAAAATAATAGACTGGCAATTTTTTTCTATACCGTATGCCCCTTATGCAGTGAGCATATTTTCATTTGCATGGGCACTCTCCTTGTTCTGAGGGAAGGTGAAACCAGTTGACAACAATAAGAATTTTGCTTTTTCGCTTCCATGTTTCTTGCAAAGGAAAAAAAACAACACTGATTCAGCACTAGAGTGAAGTAAATGATTTGAGTATGAAAATGAGATATGGAAAAGAGAAAATAATTATCTAAATTTGGGAGGAGAACCTGAGAAACATGACAAAATGCTCTGGGGAAAAGGATGTTTTTCCACAGATAATTTGCCAGAGCCCGTCCTATTGCATGTTCACTGAGGAAAATGAAGGCCTGCCTGAATATGCCATTAGTTGCTGTAATCCATCTGCAGTGGAACTGATTTACCCTCTACCCCCCTCCATGGAGATGCACCAGCACACACCATAAGTCACACACACCAAGAGGCACATTAATAAATTGACTCTCGCCTCATGTTTTTGTGTAGTAGGATTTTGTTTTCTTGGGGTGCAGTGCAGAGGCACAGCCTCTTCTAAGATGTGTTCTCATGGGCAGAGCACAATTAGTGCAGGTGACTGAAACCCACTGTCCCATGTGCATTGCCCATGGAGTCATGGTGCAGGAGAGAGGAACAAAGCTCTCCAATGTCTGAGGCTGGAGCCAAATATCAGACTCAGTACTCAAAAGGTGTTTGCTAGAACTAATACAATGGCCTTTTCTTTGTTATGTGAACTAATGTGTCAGATGCAGAAATCAGTTCAACAAGGATGTCTTGTTGAACTTGTGTTGGAAAAGAATTCACTTTCTTTCTAAAGAGGAATTTGAATTCTACTCTTGTTAAGAGCCATCACCATTATATCAGGTAAATAGGCTTACCTGTTTATTCCAGTGCACCTCTTGTCCACTACTCTTGGGATGCAAAGAGGAAAAACATACCAGAAGCATCAAAACTATCTCTCACTGCTGAAACACTCGGGTTGAGGCAGAAATTACTACTGAAATGTGCTGAGATACTCTTTATGCAAGGAAGTACACTACAAATTGCTGGCAGACAGCAAATTCTTCACAAATAAAAGATCACTAAGCTTTTAGGAGTAGAATTGGCAGACAGTTTCTTGCCAAAAGATTCTTAAACCTAATATGGTCTATTTTTTCCTAACAAGAATTTTCAGTTTCTCTTAAATGTCTATTTTTTTTTTTTACCAAAGAGATGTGGGTTTAAGGAAAATAAATCTTTGTTTTTCTGTGAGTACAACAAGTCAGTACAGAATGTCAAAACCTTTTCAGGGGAAAAAAATTAAATAAATAAAAAGAAAAATTGGATACTTTGGTTTCCCCTAAAAAATAGAAGTGAAAATCCTGAGAAAAGTGATTCTTCAAGTAACACAAAAAATATTTTTCATATTTGAACATTTCCTATTACTCTGTGTTGAGAACAAGTCTTTATTTCATCATAAAAATCATCAACAGCCACGTGCACAATAACCAAAGTGCTTTAAAAGCAAATGATAAATAGTTTTTATACCTGGATGATACATCATTAACAAAACAGTATTTAAAAAATTAATTCTTTTCCGATAGTTTTCTGTAATGTACCTGCTTCCATAAAACCCCAATAACACATCAGTAACTCAGTTTCCATCCCTTAAACTGCTGGGACATTTGTGGTTTAGTGTTAATAGCTTTATAGGCATAGAATTCTGACTCAAGCAAAGTATCATGTTAAAGGATTTATGCATTTAGTGTACTATCAAGTGCAAATACTGGCATTTAAACCTAGTATTTTCCAGACTGCCAGCCAAACCTGTGTTTAAGATGTCTGGATATAGTCATGTTGGGGTTTTCCTACTATTCTGTCACAGGTTGGCTTCTATGACTGACTCTTCAGCTTGGTTTGCCAGTATGAACACTGCTCTTTAATTTTGGAATATTTGAAATAATTTTCTTGCTTTGACCAAGTTGGATTTTAGCTAACTGAAATAGGTGGATTCACAGTATGATGCATCTGGTGTGATTCTGAATATAGCAACATTTATGCCTAATAAGAAGAAACTCTTTCAGATTGGCCACCACAAAACTGGAACACTAAATTCACTTCATACACTTTCCATATAAAACTTTGCCTTGATCTACTATGCCTTGCTTTGGAAAGTCCACCTGGAATGAAAAAATAAAAGTGGAGCTCATTACCCAAGGCAGTAAGTAGTGTGACAGCCAAAGGGCACATTCCAAACATAAACTCTTGTGGCTCAGGGTAATCATGATTGAAACAGGGACAGTTGAAGAGAGCATTTCATGAAAAGTGAGCCCAAAACACATGTTAAAATTATACATACGTAAATGTTATTCCTTGTGTGTATCCTATTGGTAACGAGGGCCTTACTAGTTATCATGGTGGTGATCCCTTTCCAGAGGTCCAAAATGTGGAGAGGAGAACTGTCCTGTGAATGTATCTATGTTGATCACTGCATAAATTTCTGCTCAGCACCGATGAAGAAGATTTATTTCTCTAATCCTTGTAGTGTTTTACTTAAGTATTGTGTTGTCTCAAAAATATGCATTTCTTTCCATCAAGACTTTCTGAGCTAAATGATTCACGGAAGAGAGGAACATAACCCCATATTTTAATATGATTATAGATAATTCAATTTCCATGCTGGTGATCAGCAATTAATTAGTAGCTGAAAACATTAATCCAGTCTGTGAACCACAAAGCTACAGTCTATCCCAACGGCTCCAAGATAGAGCAAATCTTTGGAGCCAGTTTAGTAATATAAGTAGACCATAAATCTGACCAAAGCGATCTAATGAAAAGTTCAAGCACGACCCAATGGTCTCTAGAAAGTTAGAATTCCAGAATAATTGAATTCAGAGTAATTTTATCCATTTGTGTGGGCTTCTGTGAAGTGGGAGATGGACAAGAGTTTTATTTCATTCTGGCTCTTCTAAAGAAATCTTAGACGTTTCCTTACTGATCAGATTACTTTTAGTTTTCTGTATGACATTTTATTAGAGTTTGTTGGGACTGTCTGCTATTGTTCCTCATGTAATCTTATGGAAATTCTGGGCAGCAGTAAGCACAATGGTTTTACCACCATGATTGGTACACATTTTCCACACATGATAAATGCAAGCAATTTGCTAAATGCCTGCCAATTAAATACTGTAACTTTCCCTTTTTATGCAATTATTCATACAAGCTAGAGACTTCAATCATCACTAGTTCACAATTCTGCCTTTATAACAATTAAACCAGTTATGGTATTGAAATGGGTTCTTGTATCTTCTACTGGCAGCAACAATCTTGGTTAAAAGGATGGCGAATAAAATCTGCAACAGTTCCAAAAGCACGAAATACTTCAAGCAAATTCCAGTGTAGTTTTTTGTCTGGTTATTTGTGAAGTTCCCAGCAACTTCCATCTGTCTCCCCTGGCTTCCATGTAATAAGTTAATAGTGCAATAATAGCTGATGAACGGAGAGGGAGTAGAGGAAACAGCAGAGCTGTGCTAAGAATGGAACGATGTGCCCTTACGATGATAAACTGATCCCATTCCATTAAATCACAAAGCTGTCTCCACTCTTCTCCTCATCCCACATGAGCGGCTGAAGAAAAAATCATGGAATTGCTATCGCTCACTGCAGCTGTCAGGAAACGATACTAATTAGTTTAATTTGCAATAACACAAGCACTTAACTCTCCAAATAATCTAAGTTAGTAAGTCAGTTTTTATATTATGACAATGACATGTTTAAGAGCCTCTGGAGCAGTGATTTCTTTAACCTCTGACTCAAATGTCTTTCAAGGGAACACAACAAAACTCTTTGTCCCATGTTATTCCAGTACCTGCTTGTGAGGGCAATTACTTGATAGGAAATTGTGGCAGCATTGCCTAAAGAGGAGAAAACCTGACAGATGGTACACACTGGTATTTTGCAAGACAATGTAATGAAACATTATTGGAAAAAAAAAAAAGAAAAAAAGAAAAAAAAAGCCTGTCCCACGGAATTAATTGCCAGAGGATGATATCAAAAAAAGATGGCCGAACTGCCTTGGCTTCCTCCTTTCATAGCTTTGTGATGTTCCTTCATTTGGGAATTTTTTCTTTGTTTCATTCTCTGGCATTCACACACTTTTCTGGTATTGTCTATGAGTTTTTAATGCTTCTGGACAAGGCAGAAATTGTTGATGAAATATTTGGAAATACTAGTCAATTGCAAAAGGAAGAAATATCACTCTATTGGCTTGAGAATAACAAAATTTTAAACTCCCCCACCTTTAAATAAAGTTGGGCTTGCTTGCTTTAGACATCTCATATTTCACTCTGGACAGTCATAGGAGGTTGTTTGACCTTGTGAAATTCTGTGATATAATTAGCAATTTAATGTAACATTGACATGCTAACTTTAAAGTTGTGGAGTAATCAAATATTGGAGATGAATGGGGCATTTGTACCTCTCCAAGCTTGTGTTTCAGGCTCTATGCAAACTCAAATATTACATTAAGGCACTGCTTCTGGTTTTGGTGATTATTTTGCATTGGCTTAATGCATTGAAGATAATAATGGTGGCAAAAGCCTTGACAGTGTATGCCCTTTCCTCCTCTATCTTGATTTCTTAATAATGACTTATATTTTGAAGCAGAGCATTTTACAAAGAGGAAATATTCAGTGATAAATCCTCAGTGATGGAACTGTTGAAATCCATGTTTCCTGAAAACAAACACATTAAGCTGACTTAGAAATCTTGACTGAATAGTCTTTTGAAGGCTTCAGACAGACCTTGGATTTTAAGACCTTTATGTAATCTGTACAGTTCCATTGTACAGAATCAGTCATCTCAGAATCTCTTCTGCTTCCTGGACATTATTTCAAGACATCACTTAGAGACATACTCATCCCAGTCTTTACAGTCCAGTGAAGGTCTGAAGATCCTGAATTCCAGGAACAATTGTAACAGTTTAAAAAGTGTATCAGTATAGTAAGGAGGAAAAAACTTCTCTGTAATCAGGGCCACGTGGGGGGGCAGCAAGAAAACAAAACCTTATTTACTTAAAGAAAAAAATCCTAGAACTCCTTATTTCTTCAAACCTCATAATAGAGTTTATCAACTGTCAATAACCAAATGCATGTTTCTCTTTTCCCAAGAGCTGATTAAAGCTGTGGTTGCCTCCTGTAATTCAGGGCATTCCATTGTGTTTGTTTCTCCTGGAATTTTCAGGCTGAATTACTGTAACTAATATACCACTAACTCTGTACTGCAAGAGCCCTGACCTTTTGAATCTCTGCTTCTTAGCAGAAAATGGGCATGGTGTGTGGAGGTATGGCTGAATGATCTCTGTATGCAAAAGCAATACCCAGATGACTCAGGCTCTCTGTGGCAGCATGGAACCACAAGATCCCTGTGAAGAATAAAACCTGACTCAGCATGTGACATGGAACCTTCAAACTAAAGGTGAGTTGCCACTGGAAGACTTCACTGCACAGGACCAAGAATAACAATATACTACATTTTTCCCAAAGGAAATAATTTCTGACACTAACCTCTTCAAGCTGAAGCTAGTAATTTCACACAGTCATATGGATAGGATTGCCAGTTTTGCCTCACATCTCTTCTTATCTATTGCTGCTGATCGTCATCCTCAATATACCTATTTGTCAATGTTGTAAAATATTTAGTTTTTAGATGCTAGATCAAGTAGAACAAATAAAACACAGCTAGTTTACACCTACTACTACTACTACTACTACTACTAGTACCCAACTACTATACAAACTCCTGGACAGATGGATGTTATGAAAGTAAGTAGATAAATCGCTCAACAAAATGAAAAAATAGTAAGACTGTTCATCAACAACAAGAAAAAATCACTATTTAAATACAGGATTTTCAAAATTCTACAGTTAGCAGAGTGGGATATTTCAAGAGAAAAGCTTTTAGTAGCCTTTGCATTGTTTGTACATTTAGTTAGAACCAAAGTGAAAAGCAGATTTTTTTAATGAGTCTTCTCTCTGAGGACAGCAATGTAGCTGAATTGAAATACCCACATTCTTTCTGCTGGGTTTTTTTTTTTTTTAATAGGTTGTTATGTTCTAAAACCACAATGAAAAATATCTTCTTTTAAAGTGTGTAATTACACTCTGTCGCTCTCAAATCTCCTCTGGTTTCTGAGCTCATTTAATAATAGTGAACAGATGAGCAAAAGTTACAAATGAAGGTACTATCAATTTGCTGCTCAGCACATAAATACCTATAATGATAGTGTGCTTGTCAGCATCCATTGTTTCCAGTTCTGCCCATCTTCTATTTCTACAGGGATTTCCATCCTCTTATGCAGACAGTAAGAGAAAAACAGGGATTTCAGACTAGGCAAAAAGGGCCCCAAAAATCAGAGAGTGGTGTGTATATTAGTCTCTGTATTCCCCAAAGTTTAGATTGCTAAATCAAAAAGTTTTACCTTGGACATTCACATCTGCACAGACCCAAGTCTGGCAAGTCCAGATTGATTTGCCTGCTAACAAAAAGTTTCTTGAGTGAATCGGGGCAAAAGGTATGGGCTTACCTCTACTTTGTCAAAAGCACAAGTTCATTTTGTATGTCATTTTCCACTTAACCAATTTTGTATCTAAATGGACTCACCATGAGGAAATGTTTGTAGAAGTGCAGTGGAAACCTCTGAGAAGATACTGTGAGGAGATTCAGATTACTGTGAGGAACAGCATTATGTTGTATGGGAAGGAGGGAGTGAAAATTTTTACGTCAAAGGGTATAAAACAAATAATCCCTCATTATCTGCCCTACAGATATTTTGACCTATGACTATTGCCTTGTTCTTGCCACCTCTCAAAGCTTCCTGGCAGCCACTATGTAATTGCAGCAAGCAGTCAATTGTGAATATTAGAATAGTGGTTTTGCTCTAGTAGGCTGTTCCTTTGATAGCTATGGGCATGTTTGGCTTATTGTGTTAAGTGCCACTACAAATTAGAAAGTTGCATGGGCATGGAGTTTTTCTGTATGCTCAGTGCAGGGCTGGGACACTCTGTGGTGGAGGGAATCATGCTGACTTGCAGATTATATGTAGGAGTAATGTTTTAGCCAATAGATAGACCTGGCAGGTTTTGTCAGGACAAGGTTTCCCATATCCCATTTCAAGTGTCTTGGTCTAAGAGGGAAGCCTGATGAGGATCTTGGCTCTCATGTCATCCTGGAAGTGCTGTACAGGTTTTGAGTTTATTCTCCTTTTCAGACATGTTAAATTTGCATCCATATCCTACAGTCTGTTCTAAGAGGAAGCCTTATGCTGCACTCCAGTGTTTGCTGGAAATGGAGACATCACAGGCCCAAACATATTTTGCTCTTACACTTTAGATCCAATTGCTTTTGTGACATAGGGACCATGGGGCACACATATGGGTGTGTCTGGACCCTACCATATCCTAGACCTCTCTTGTTGGAAGTATTTCCTGTGCCAAACCTCAGATCTTCCTACATCCAGTAAGGAAACAAGGTGGGCCAGGCAGGGCAGAGTTACAGGCTGCAATTCTAGTAGAAACTGTGTGGTTTGTGTGAGTATATGCAAAGTACACTCATCATTTCTCCTGTCAATTCTCTGTTTTCCTGAACCTTTCCTTCAAATGAAACCAGGCTCTGAATCTTTGCTGATCTGGCCCTGCTATGTTTTATTGGTAAAACACCACATTGTGCTCTGCTTTTAATATATTCATTTCTTAACATTTTAAGTGGGAAAAAAAATTGCCACTGTTCTGTGAAACGTTTAAACATCACTATTTACAGCACAGCCTTCTCCAAATGGGTTGCACTGATGTTGCCCTGAGAAAGCACAGTACAGATGGGACAAGGCTAGGCTGTGACATTTTTTATGAGCAGTGGGAAAATCCCCTCAGGGCAATCATTTGCTTTGCTACACACAGGCATTCCAGGGCAGACTCAACAGCAGTCTCTAGAATACCTTCCTCTGGAATACATCCTAGTTATTGGGATGTAAAATGGAGGGCTTCATCAGTGCTCCCATAAAAAATATTTATCCATTATATTTATCAATTGTTTCTATAGGGAGATACTCCATGCATCTTAATTCTGAAATCCAGATTGTCTTGGGTTGTTTGCCCTATTGTGTTTTCCAGAATTGAAGGTACTTTTCTCTTGCTTTTAGTAGTAGCCTCTTAAAATGTTTGCTATAAAGCCAAAACTCCTAATAAAAAAAATAGAAAATAATTTTTTTTAAAAAAATAAAATTTTAAAAAAAGGGCATTCCTGCCTTCTGCTTGAACTTAATCTTCCCACTGCAACCTGCCCTTATTCCCTACCTGTCCTTTCTCTGGGTACTTCAGAACATCAAGCTTGTGATTTCTATTGCAGGATTAAAGAAGGGTGTCTCAAAGAATCAGGCTTTGAATAAATACTTGAATTTTACTAAGAGTCAGGACAAGGGTGAGCCCTGCCCAGTAGCAGCCCTGCTCACAGGCCTTGCTTCTTCCCCTTCTGTGTGAGGATTCCTGTGTGTGGGAATGTACACTCTTGCATGTACATGTGAGCACCTTCACAGAAAAGTGGAGCTGTTTTCTTCTTCGTTCACTATATTCTACCAACTTTAATTTAATTTAATTTAATTTAATTTCATGAGGTGCGCAGAACTGATATAAATAATAAACCATAAGCTCTATTCACAAAAAAGAAGGAGGAATATCAGTCTTTATTCTGTTTCTCTGTCTTTTATATCTTCTCTCATTTTGTATCTTTTTTTCATTTTGTTCAGATCAAGTATACTTTGTAAAAGCACCCTCTGCTTTTTTTTGTGTGTTAGTTTTGTAAGAGAATAAGCTCTTTGGACACTTAAGTGAGTTGGACTGAAGGTTAGAAAAATTAATACTCTATTTGCCTAATTCAATAAAAACCTTTTTCATATCTGTTTGGATTATCATGCCTATCTGATTAGCCTGCTGGGACTAAATCCAAACTCAGGGCCCTGTCATGCAATCCAAAAGCAGTCCAGGTTGTAAATCCTGGTCCCCAAAGCCACAGACATCAAGTGCTTGCTGCTGTGAAAAAATATTCCTTACTGATCTAGTTTCCCCCACCCCCTTTTGTTGCAAGTTTTGACTAGGAGGAAAATGCTTGTCACAAGCTCTTATCAGAAGGATTTCTCATTCAGCATCTGTCCCTGCTGGCTAGCACAGCAGCACCAGTGATGCAGCTCAGAGTGTGGAAAATGTGGTAGAACCACACTATTCTTTGTGTATTGAGTCATTCCTGCTGCAAACAGCATAAAGTGCATTTTATTCACGTGTAATGTGTGGGACAGCAGACTCTGAGACTAGATGAAATAAAAGAATGGGTTATGTTTTTTTATTGATTGAATAGATGTTCAATCAATACAAACCTGAGGCCAGATTTATGTTGTAGCTGAGGCCACTGATTAGTATCACAACTGTGAATGCCACAATCAAATTCTCACTGATTATAGACAGTCCTTAAAAATAACTTGAGAAACTACAAGGTGATATTAGCTTCCTATAGATCTTTCACTTTATTAGTTTTTAGGTTTAATTATATTCCTACTTGTTCTGTATCTCTCCCAGGCCTGCCTCCCCCATCTCACAAACATGTGTACAAATGATGTACACAGTATATTGAAGACCCAGAGGTGCTTTGCAAGTTGTGAATTTTATTCTCTGTTTTAAGCCATTACCTTCTCGCCTGTGAAGGAATGTGATGAGCCAGCTAAGCCAGTTGTCTGCCTGTGTCACATGATTGCAGCTGTTCAAGGCATTTGAAAGCAAGAGAAGGTTTGGTGCTTCAAATCTTGATGTCCTTTTCTCCAACAAAAAGGTTTTTTCCATCCCCATCAAAGAAATGTGCCTAAAGAAACAGCTAGAGTTAGTGGCCTTTATATGTATGCACACATGGGAGAACAGATGCCAGGTTAAAAAATAATAAAAAAAAACTGTGAAAAATGATGGGAAAAGTCATCTGTTTCAGTGACCTTCTAATTCTGCTATACTGGTTCTCTGGAGGACATTGCTGTCAGTGGCATTTACATTCTGAACTGAAAGAGATGCGTGGCCAGGAGATGAGGGCATTCACCTTCTCTTTGAAAGTGTTGACTCAGTTCCCCCTGTTCCTGTTTGCAACAGAGGAATATTGGTTTCCCAGAGCATTTGTAAGATCTAGCTTTTGTTTTCTGCAAAATATAAGTCCATGAGAGACAACTGTCAGGCTTCATTGTGGTCTTACAATTAACAATTGACCAGCAGTTCTGGGATGAAAACAAATCAGTTCAAATGAGGGTAAGGAGAGGAGGACGAGACTGTCCTGACTGCATTTCATGGCACAGGCATGCCCCAGGCTGGCCAGTGCTCAGTGATGACAAAAGCCTCATCTTTCTCTTGGTAAAGCTGTTGTCAGGTCCTAGCCAAGACAATATACAAGTAGATTTTGCATCTTTCAGAAAGGAGAAGCAAAAGGTAGAATTATCTTTTACATGCTGTTTCAGCGGTGAATTAAATATGTTTCTACTGATGTATTTTATTTTTCTTATAATTATCCCACAGTTCTTATGTTATATATCCCTGTCTCCTGTGCCACAACAAATTCCTAATTTTCTCTTTTAGATAATTTTTTCAGAAATCTTGTTTTCACATATAAAGAAATCAATATAGACATCTTCTGAGATGGAAAGTCCAAACTCACTAAACAACTCCAGGTATGGTTTGCTCTGTAACAATGACCAGATTTTGCCAACTGAAGTTGTGTGTGTTCAGTATATCTTAGTATATTTAGAGTTGATACTTTGACATTCCATTTTACTCCAGAAAGAAAAATAATTTAAACTTTATTTGAAAAACTCTTCAAATGTGATTTATCAACTAGGAAAGCACTCAGTTATCATTTGAGATTATATGGTTTGTGCAAGTTTGCATATTAATAAATAATAATACATCTGCCATGCAGGTCTTGTTTCGGGGAGTTGGAGTGGAAGAGCAGATATTGTAACCTCTGCAGTTTTGCTTTTGCCTGAGGCAAGATCTTGGCTCCATGGAAAGCAGTGGCAAATCTTGCATGAGGGACACAGGATTTCATCTCGTATTTTCAGTATTATAGTGTGCATCATGCACCACTGACCAAAGTCTGTCATGGCCTCTATAGTATTTACAATTGTTATGTGTTGGGATGAAGTTCCAGTGCTCACATTACCAAAGAAAATCCTTCAGGTAGATTTATTAACACTGAGGCTAAAGATAAATTGTGCGGTGCCTTTTGACCCAAGCACAAAATACATGTGCACACGTACTCCGCATCTCACCTGGTCTAAGCACTCGATGAATGCAGAAGTACACATTGCTTCTAGAACACCAACATTTCTTTCCCAATTTTGCTTTTCAGTTTATTTCCACATTTTAGTGCTAGATCAATAATCATCAGGGCCCTGAGTACCAGAAGTGTTATGATCAGCTTCACCTGGGGCATAGAGACAGAATCATAGTGTAGGTCAGGGGCTCTGTTTAAGCTCAGCCCTAGCTAGTTCAGATTGCTTCTTGAGAATAATAAATTTTGTGAATCTGGAAACAAACGCTCCCCCCAGAAAAAGAAGTGCTTAAGGTCATATTAAAATATTTTTGTGGTGGTTAAAGAAATAGAATAAAACTTTTGGAGAATGTTAACCTACTGTATTACAAATGAGATATATATACTGAGATAAAACTGTAAATTTTTTTGTCGGGTTTTTTGGCTTGGTTTGTTTGGTGGGTTTTTTCTCTTTGTTTGTTTGTTTGTAGCTGTTGGCCTCACTTCTAAATAATTTTAATTTTAATTTGGTTACCTTTTACCTGAAAAAATCACATCAGTATGAAAAGTGATGCCTAGAATATATTGTGAAGAAACAGTTGTTTCTAGAGTGGTATTTGTCTACAAATACATCATCTGGCTGGAGGAATGTGGGGAAAAACCCCCAATAGAGCAAAGATCTCTCTACCTTCCCTATTGTTCCCACTTACAGTAGGAGCTGTATGGGAATTTGATGGCTCCTGACCTGCACACTGGAAGTTACTGTCTTCTCTTTTTCAAGATTTTTTTAACTGATTTTTTAACTAGATTCAGCCCACTTCTTTACAAGTTCAAGAATACAGTGTATTATACATTCTGAATAATGGTTTTTCTATGTGTGTTTTAGCTTCTGTTATTTTATGTAATCCTTCCTATTTCTTCATACTGTTTCTTGTAAGAACAATATTTTACAGCACTCTCATCTGTTGACTCCCTAATTATTTTTTTAATAATCTTCTTTACCTTTTTCACTAGGAACTAAGTATTTGTTAAAGACCCACTGAGAATGGAAAGAAGATGAGAGTATAAATACTTTCTTGAAGTAAGTATATTTCAATTTTTTTTCACATGAAACTGCTTTAGTGGATGTTGTTCTTAAAATATACAACTGACATAAACCAAAGCAGCTACAAGAAATAAATTTCTCACAAAGAATGCCAGCCTACAAAAACATTACAATGAGCTAGAGCATGTTTTTTTAATCACAAATACCCTAAACAGCATGCAATTGCCTTATTTTTGTACAATGCTTATAACTAATGCACTGTCAGGAAAAAGAATCCAAATTCCTAAAAATAATTTTAAATAATTAATTATAGCCACCTGTTTAAATGGAATGTCTCAAACACCTAAGGCAGCAGGATCTGCAAGAGAATAATTCAGCAAAACAATAGTATCCATCTACAGTCAAGGTGAACACATGCTGGAAACTTGTAAATGCTGGGGAGTTTATCCAAGATTTGCAGCTTGGCCAGTGGCACAAAAAAGAAAACTGATTATATCTTAAAGGCACATGCCATGGTGAGACTGTGCTGTCTGAATGGTGGCTGAGTGGCTTCACTTGTTACCCTACTGAATAGTCCTGAGGAATACAACCCTGCACATGTCTGCCAAAGAGACGCTCATTTGAAGTCTTGGATCCCAGGCTATGTTCTTCCAGGTGTTCTGAGTTCATTCAGAGCCGAACATTATTCATCTTGCAGTAGAGACTGGTAAACAAGTGGGAGTTTCTTCGTGGTGTGGAAGATGCCCTTCCCCCGTCCCCCTGATACTTTGTATCTTTGTCAGGGTTACATGATTTTTCTTTCTTTGTTATTTTCTTTTGCAGTGATAATCCTTGTTCGATGTCTTTGTAGTTTATGAGCTGAGGGAAGGAAGGATGGACACAGCAGTCAGTGTGCCTGCAAATTTTGCTTAAAACCTCTTCTCTTTGATAGTGGCTACTGCTATTCCCTGTGTAGAAGAGGGTGCAGATGGTGATACCTACAGCTTATTAACTCCTTTGATTTAGTAACAGCAAAAGTACTTTTTTGTTAGAAATTACTCATTGAGTAAAGAAGGCCTGATGGGGTAACCCAAAATACAACAGAAGGCAGAAAGTTTGGGCAAAACTTTTTTTCATAGTGTTCCTTATTCTAAGTTCTGGTTGACTTTATTAACAAGTTTGTTTTTGTTTGTATCAGGCTGCAAAAATTCAAGATTTTGGAAACAGAATAGATGAGAAGGGAATCATCTAAATGCTTATTCAAAGTGTGAATGCTCTCTACAGCAACAATTGTCAATGTAGGAAAGGAAATATGACTATATTTATTGTCAATAAACCTTCAGTAAATTGGTCCTTAAATCATTGAAAGGCAAAGTTTAGCTCAGTTACTTGTGTAACAGTGCAGAACCTACTCCTAATGCAGCTGTAGGAATGGGATTTTTGTCATTGATACATGCATGATTCAGCTCTGTGTGTGGAGCTTCTTTCCCGTGTTGACTTGATCACTGATTCAAACCAGGTGATGGGCCAAATGAAGTTTGAAAATATTTGAAATGTGTGAAAGAAGAGATAAGAAGCACTTACTATTTTTCCTAGGGAATTTCTATATGTTGCACATTTTATCAGTCTCTTTTTATAGTAATCCTAATACTTGTGTCCCAACTAACAGTTGAAAATGATCCTAAATACAGAAGGTTTTCAGATCATTCAAAATGTTCTGAGAGTCTGCATTCTGCCCTGCATTTTGGAAATGTTCTCCCCCACTGGGAAGCAGACCGGTTCTGGAAGAATGCACAGAACAGGGAATTAGGAATGACTGGGGAACCTTCCAGTGACCTGCTGCATAGCCTTGGGCAACCACTCGGCTCCTTGCCGCTTTTCCTGCTCACACTAAATGACCCTATGGGGTGCATATGAGGGCAGGAAGCTGGGAAGCAGCACGGCAGGATCCTTGGTGTCTTTCTCAAGCCTGCCCTTATGCAGAACAGAAATGTGACAGTTCTGCAGGCACTTTGCTCCTCGTTAGGCAGGGAAAGGGTAAGAGCTGCCTTAGCAAGTTCAGTGTTAAGACTTTACAATTTCCAGCAAACAGATCCTCTCTGATTGCTGAGCGGGTCAGGTTTGTTTCCTTTTACAGATGTAAAAAACAAGAGGTGATTTGAGAGGTTCTCAGTTGTGCTTTTGTGTCTTAGGAGGATGTGTCTTGTAGACTATTAGTCAGTCTTGATCTCCTGGATCAATAATACACTTCTAAAACACCACTCAAGAAATCTTTCTGTAGAAAGAGAACTAGAGCAAAACTATATCTGTAGCCCAAGCTTTTAAACAGCCAGGTTGTGCACTAACCTTTAGATCATATCTTTAAAACAGGAGATAATGAGGCTTGAGCTCCACCAGACATTAATAAGTAAGTGCTCATGTGAAAGTTGTCAAATATCTCTGCTGCATCTCAGAGGATAAGTTCTGTTATTCATTTTGCAGCTTCATCTCTACTAAGCCATAACCCATATCTGGTAAAACTTGCCCAGACCACTGGCTTTTCTTGTATGGGACATATACAACTCTTCATATCACTGGTGACTGGGTCATTCTTTATATCTTAAGGCCAGATTTCAGTTGGTGTGGGCTTGCTGTCTTCAGTGACTTGTGCTAGAGAGGGGAAGAATAGGTCCAAATTTGCATGTGTGGAATGCGTTTCATCTGCTTTTATAACATTGGAAGGAAAAATATGTCACATGTGTAGTTCCTAATTTTTAGCATAACTTGCTTTACTGAGAATCTCTGTGCTTTTAAGTATCTCAGATACCTTGCACTTCTTATCCCCAACCTCCTCCTCATCCACCAAATCCTTCTAATGAACCATAAAACAGAATGAAGAATGAATTCGATGTGGTGAAGATCCACAGCAAAGTTTATGCAGCCTTCATAATCAGGCCCCAAAAATGCACACTAGTCTGTCTCTTCTGGTATGACAGAAGAAATAGTAGATCAAAAGTTTCTGAGACAATTTTAGAATCGATCAGTTTATGAAAAAGGTCTGATTATGTAAGTGGTTGCCAATAATTTCTGAATGGTGAGAGCATTGACAAAGCAGTGAAGACCAATGAAGCCTTCTTCTTGTCTATGTCTGACGGAAAATAGAAGTTTGGGGGTTTTACCTGTGTTCACAAAACTACTGAAGGAGGTGTGTAGTCTGTTTTCTCCAAACATACACAACTGCTGTACCTGAGAATAGATGTTGTAATGACATGAAGGATTAAATATTGATAGTACAACAAAGAGCAAAATTCTGGTTTCATCTGCTTTGGTACAGCCATAGAGAAGCACATGACAGCAACACTGAATGGCCATTTTTGTTCATCTTCAGCCAGTTTATATGCATGGCACTGTACTGTGCACTTTTTTACACACTGTGCAGGAGCCTGAAGTTCAAAACCCAGCACTGATGTTTGCCTCATGCTACTCCACCTTTCTTATGCAGGCCTGGCAGAAGCACTGTCTGCTTGTGTGTCAGAATGGTTCTGCCACTGAGGTTCTGTAACTTGGGCACAACAGCCTCCACTGACACTGCTTTACTGTCTTGCCCACCAAAACAAGAGAGGCTCAGGTGAGCTGCCAATTCACATTAAAATCTGGCCTCAGACAACTCTGGAGATAGGCCCAAGAGCTGTTTCAGGCAGTGCTGTAAAAGATGGAATGGAGAAGAAAAGATATGTAATTTGGAAAGGACTGGCAGTGAAAATTACTTTCTTCCCTGAAAATTATGAAATACTTAAAATCTCAAGTTTCTGTTGAGATTTGAAATAGAAATTGGGTTTTGTTATCCTAAAACTTTTTTAAACCAGGAAAGCTTTTTCTGCCCAACTCTAAGCAAAGTATTGTGACAAACCTCCAAACAGAACATCATCAACAGGCCAAAAGTGATTCTGCAGCCGACCAGAAGTCCTAGAGAAAACTTGGTGGTACAGAAAAAGTTGGGTTCAATTTGCAAGAAAAGCAAGTCTTCATGGCTTTAGAAGTGATGAAAGATAGCTGAGTAAAGGCTCAAGGAGCTGTGTCTGCAGCAAGGGAAGTGGATGGACAGATCCCTGTATACAATAGTGCTATGAGATGTGAAATTGCAAAAATAGCCCCTGCCTAATGTAATCACCTTTCAAAGAATATTTGAGAGGCATTTTGTCAGTGAAATATAAACAAAGGCTATGTTTGAAATTTGAAACTTGTCCAAAGTAATTTTTCTTTCAAAGGCTGTTTCCCTTGCTTGTGCTTGTTCTGGTGTTTTGAAAAGGCATCTTTTTAGAGGACAAGCTATTTTTAATTGTTTATAAAAAAACCCACCTGCCGCCCTGCCTTGGTCCGATTCCCGCGGAATTCTCGGCCGTGTCGTGCCAGTGCGGCCGAGAGTCCCAGAGACCAAAAGTATCAAAATCCCGATGCTACTAACACTTTCCTCCCGGGGTGGCAGGAGAAGGTCCATCCTCTCCCCATATCGTAGGAATCGAATCCTGGCTCCACCTGCGTGGAGGCTTCCCCAACAGTCCGCTGCCTGACGAAGCTCAGTGTCCCCTCCTTTCTTACTGCGGCAAGCCGGCAGGGCTGTGGGCTCCTGCGAGTGACTGCCTGGGAAGGGATCGCTGCCTTTCTCACTGCCAGGCTGTGGAGGACTCGGCTCCGCTTGAGACTGGCCCGAGCGGGTGCCTGGAGCTCTGAGAGTGGATTAGAGGGCTGGAACCGCCGAGGCGGAGGGTGCCGTCAGCTCGCCCCTCCGAGGCGTGCGCTTGGCTCGCGTCTGGGAGCTCACTCGCGGTCCCTCAATCGGATCGAATCAGTTCTGTGAAATTCCTCGGGGCTGACCATCAGGGTGCTCGGGCTCTCTTGAGAGCGACTTAGGAAAAGCGCAGGACTGAAAAACTTTGAGAAAGTTGGATAAATTCATCCGTTTTATGTGAGGGGAGACTAAAAAGCCGCACGCCATGGCCCCCTCTTGAGTAATAGCACGCACGGGAGCCGCTGCAACTCCGCCTCGTCCAGGCTGCGGAGGGAGATGCTGTAGCCCGAGAAATCCCGCCGTATCTCGTTCAAAACAGGCTGATACAAAGTCAAGACGCTAACAAAACGGGCTTTCCCCGGTAAACGCGTGCAAAGACGCCCCAGAAATCGGGAGGCTGTCGATGTTTATGTCCATCTTAGCGAGGAGGGATGTACAGACCTGTTCCCAGGGACAGAGCACATACCTGCTAAGAGCCAAAGGCACCATAAGTTGTTGCACAAATGAATTAATTTAGTAATCGCCAAGGCTGTAACACCCTTATTTGTGCTAAAGCATGTGACACAATCTTCAAAATGTGGTAGCTCCAAGTTACCACCTCTTTATTATTTATACAAGCTAATAGGTGAAGTGACTTTACCTTCTTTACTTGAAGGAGGCACAAAGAAACAGACAGGTAACTCCGCACTGCTAATTATTGTGATGTGATGGGAAGGGAAAGGTTGTATTGAAAAATGGGAAGACCGATTATGAAATCTTGCAGTTTAGCTAGTAGTGACCATCTCAGACCTCACGATTATTTTTTCTTAAACTGCGGATGCCAATGTCTTAGAAAATCTCGCACCTTATCTGCCAGCGAGTGAACCCGATTATTCTGTCCGAAAGGCTGACTTGATAACAGGCATCTCTTTTTTCTTTTTTCTTTTTTTTTCCCCTGTGACTGATTTGAATTCTCGCCTAAATGGTAGCCTTTTAAATCAAGTGTTTAGCTGTTGCGCTTTAGGGTGTATAGAGAGGGAAGCGGTAGCGCTCTCTCTCGCTCCTGGGTTCTGCGGTACCGAGAAAGATCGCACTCAGTGCCGAGAGCGGAGCGCGGAATTTTGCCGTCTGTCGCGGTGAAGTTGCGGTAGTGTTGCAGTTCCGCTTGTGTGAGGCTTGCCAGGCTCAGGGCAAAAAGTGTCCCGTATACAAAACGATCAGAATATTTACAGGTAATTGTGACTGTCAAATACTCGGTTGCGTTGACAAAGCGCAGAGATCTTGGAACCTTTCGTCTTTCGGGAGGTGGGAGGTTGCGGGGGCTTGGGACCCCTGCGAAGGGCAGCGACGCGGGCCCGTTCGGCCGGGGAACTGCGGGGTTCTGGATTCACCCCGCAGAGACGGTGTGGCTGAAGAGCTCTGCCTGGGGCAGGAGTGCAGCGGTTCGCGGAACAGAGTAAGTGAGAGCTGCTGTCCCCACTGGGGACAAACTCTCTTGTTAGATGCTGATTTAGTTGGAGCGATTCCGTGACGGGGAGCACACGAGCACTGCGTCTGCTCTGGTTTTATAATGGGATTTCAAACGGTGGATAACTCTCACCCGTCCTTTTACAAACCTAAAATTTGTCACGGGAGCGCGCTGGCTGCGCGCAGGCCGGCGGCCCCTCTGGCGGAGGGGGGCGGGGGGAGAGGGGGCAGGGCGGCCGAGGGAGACGCGAGAACGGGAGGAAGAAGAGAGTTTAGGTGGAACTGCTCTCGCTGTGTGACAGCAGTGCTTGGGGACAGTGGTGACTTGCCTGGGCACGGTGGCTGCGCAGCTACCGAGGCCACGGCGGCTCCGCCGGCGGCGGCTGAGGCCGCACTGCGGGGCTGGGAGGTGGCAGTCCTAGCCAGCGACCGAGCGCTTGCTGCCAGCCCTCTCCGTGCCCTGCTTGCTTCTCAGGAACGGGCAGGGGTGGCACGGAGACAGCGTCGTCAGAGACTGTGGAAGCAGAGGGGGATCAGCTCCGCGGAGCACAGAGGGCGAAACGCGGGCAGACTCAGGGTAGTGTCCCCACTTTCCCAGCTGCCCCGGTATCTGCCTCAAAGGCTTCTGCCTCGTTCCGCTATATCGAGAAGCCACGTCCCGGTTGAAGGACGCCGCCTCGGCAATGCTACCGGGGCTGCCTCTGGTGGCGGGCCACCTTTTGGCCACCCTTTAAAGTGCTGGGAGCGGCCAGACAGCCCCGAATCCGAAGGGGCCATGTCAAGGGCGAAGTACGAACTCAAACCCCGAAACTCTTTTTAAGTGTTGACGCATATTGGCTGGCAAAATTTTGAGGTCACAGGAAGAGACGATAGGATTGTTTGCAGGAGGAAAAGCGACAGGATTTGGCCCTTTCCTGCCCCTGGGCCCCATGTGTGACCCCTCTGCAGAGAGCGCCTTTCTGAGCCCCGTAGGTAGCAGCACAGGGCTTGCGAAAGCCTAAAAAGGCTGAGCGTTATCCTGTCAGCTTTCCATCTGCGGCGATTCTGCCAGGGTCTAGCCAGGTTCATGGCGCGGCCGGGAAGATCTGAGCTACCTTTTTGCAGGAGCCTGGCTAGGAAATATTTGCGGCTCCGTGCTATTAGGATGGGTTTCCTCGATCTGTTCATCGGCGTTTTCAGCCTTTGTAGTTCAATAAAACCCTGTTGTTTATCTTCTTCACTCGAAATCCCCTTCACTACCTTTTTTTTTTTTTTTTTTTTTTTTTTTTTTTTTTTTTTTTTTTTCAAATCAGATCCGCAACCTTCAGTTACTTGCATAGAAAACTCGAAGCCTTCAGCCGGGTACCCCAGCTGCCGGCCGCGCTGTTTTTGTCACAGGCTGCCCTCCTGCCTTTGGCTTCAGCCTAACGGCGGGGAGCGAGGGCGAAAATTGGGGGCCGGCACCGGGGTACGTGCGGTCCCACCACGGCTCTGCTCCCTGAGCACCATTTCGCGTGGCAGGAGCCGGCGGGAATTGCTGCCTTGTGCCGCAGAGCAGAGGGTTCTCCCTACGCATTTACTGAAGTTTTAATTAACATGGTCGTACGAAGATAAGATTGTCTGTTGAGAGGCAAAGCTTGGATTTAGGAGGAAAATGGCACCCTGCTCTGTCCGAAGGACAGTCGCTAAAGAGCACCGCGTCCTGAGCGCGGCGGGGGCTAGGGCTGAGCTCAGCTCGTTGGGAAGCTCACGGGGAGGGGGCTCGGAATCGGCTCTGTCCTCCCCGTTCTGTTGAGGTCTTTACTCTCGTCTGGTCTCCGCTGGCCGTAAGAACTCGGAGAGTTCCTTGTGAGGCGATGGTGTCCAACCTGGGCGGGTGATGTTTTGCTTCTAGGTGGGAGCCTGGCGAGGCAGCAAGGATGCTATCTTGCTTATTTACGTAAATCGTTGTAATTAAAACGATTCATGCCTCGGGGTATGAGTCCTCAGCTCTGCACTCTCGGCGTGTCCTGCAGAGCTCCGCCGTCACTCGTTCTCACCCTGGGAGAGAGCTCGGTTGGAAAGAAGAGTGGGCTTCCCCGGCACCCTATGTCCCGTAGGCACATTGGGGGTGTAAAGGCAGGCGCTGGGCTGGCTCCCGGGCCGAGGGTGGCGGCTCTCCGCTGCAGCCCCTTCCCGCATTCGTTCACGCCGCAGCTCGGGCAGTGCGCGGCAGGCGGAACGCTCGTTTCCCGTCCTGGCGCCGCTCGGAGCGGCCACCTCGGGGTGAAGCGGGGGACACCGCTCGGCCTGGGGCAAACGGCACCGGAGTGGCCTTAGGCTGCGGCGAAGGAGCAGCCGCAGTTGTTGCTCGGGTGGAGGGGCTTGTTAGTTACTTCTCTCTCGGATCTAGGGAACTTTCCTTAATTGCAACGAAGATGGCAAAACTATTCTTTCATTTCCAGCTATAAGGCGCTAATTTGAAGGAAAAGAGCCACAGGGCACAGACGCTTCGGTCTGTGCTCTCTGCTCCTGACAGTTTACAAATCTAAACAGAACTATTTTAAAGAAGCTATGTAATACTGAAGAGTCTCGCAAGTCTGTTAAGGTGAGGTGGGTCGATGAGCTTGATATCTCACGGAGGAAGTCCCCTGCGGTTAGTATTGCAGCGTGTGATTGCTGGAAAACTCAAGCCCGGGGCCAGGGGGAAAGCCGAGATCTGGAGACGTGAGTAAGGAACACGAGGAAGCCTCAGATCGTAGTAGGGAGCTGGAGGGCAGGAGAGAGCCTAGCAGGACTCCGGCAGTGGCCAGCTCAACCCCGCACCAGGAGTCCAGCCGGCCCGGCGTGCCGGTGAGCCCCACTCCCTGCGCCCGCCTCGGCCGGGGCTGCGCTGCCTTCTGGGCACCGAAATACGGTGTAATAGCGTACTACGTGTTACTCGGCTCCGGCCGAGTCCTTCCCTTCCCTCTACGTCTGGCTGTAGAGATTGCTTCTCTATTGTCCGCAGCTCCTTCTCCACACAAATCAGAATTAACAGCAAAAGGCTCATTAATAAAACCATTGGGGGGAAGGATGGAAGCGCGGGTAGATCTGCAGAGATACTGCTATCCCGAAACCCTTTGGTCGGAGCTCGGACGCCGTAAAGACGCTTCGGGTTTGTTTTTTTTTTTTTTAATTATTTTTCTTATTCCGTTGGCATAGCACGAACGAGCCTCGTGGATCCCGAAGGGGCTGGAGGCAGCCGGCGGTGCTCAGGGTTTGCAGAGCCGGCTCCCGCGGGGCCGAGGCGCTATGCCGCGGAGCCAGGGGACTCGCCAGGCGGCCCGGCCGCCGCCCCAGCAGCCGTCTCGCTCCCCCTCCGGACAGCCGCCGTTTTAGGCTTGGGTTGTTGAGGGAAAGCAGCGCTTTGTGGCTGGGAAAGGACGATGGCCGGCGCCGTGCTCCCGCCGGCACTGTCGGCTGGAGCCAGAGCTCTCCCCTCGAAGTGCTGCGGGCAGAGCCGGGCTCCTCCCGCTGTTGGGCTCAAGGACATTTTCGTTTCATTTCGGCTCCCCCTCCTGAACCTGCCGCCGAAAGAGGGATCGCGGTTGTGCGGAGGGACGGGAACCCCTCCTACGGCGGCAGGGGTAGATGGCTCGTCCCCGACAGCGAGCGCTCGATGGTGGGGCCACCTCGCAGAGGCGGCCTGGTTCCTCGGCTGCCCAGCGCCTTTCTCGGTCCTCGAGGGAAGCACGAAGAAGGCGCGGCTGGGCAGGAGGTCGGTCCTTTCGCGGTGCCCATCGCCGGTTTGCCTGTGCCACCGCTCTGCCCGGGCCAGGTCGGGCCGCGGGAGAAGACAGGGTGTCGAAGCCTCGACAGCATGTGGCGCGGCGGGCAAGGTGGTAGGGCGGAGCGGCGCTGCAAGGGCCGAGGGCGCAGTGGAGGGCGGCGGGAGGGGCCCGCTCGGCCCCGCGGCAGGTGTTGCGCCGTTCCCGCACCGCCGGGGCCGCGGGCGGGCGGG